>JASDQU010790073.1:49957-61604 GCA_032191745.1 Picea mariana | reverse complement strand
TGGGTTAGCCCCAAAAGAAAGAAATTGAGTGAAGTTGGTTAAAACATAACCCCTTGAGGAAGCTACATGGAAGTATAAATAAGAGAGCAATGCTCTCCTATTAGCATTTATTGAGCACATTGAATATCTATTATTTTGTAAGGTTTATTGCAGGTACTCATTGATACATCTAAAATTACGCAAGTATGAGTTAGCACGAAGGGTTTGTTAGCATTGATGCTTGCATCATCAAGCTCTATGGAAGTTATCACACTTTTGCAGCGTGATGGAACTTTTGCTGCGCCAGTGAACTATATCATTTCATAGCACTCATTTTGTAACACCTACGAGAAGTCAATTGTTAGCGCCCAAAACCTAAATTTTTCCCATGAAACTTTGTTACTTCTTATACCTTCAATATGATGAGTTTGACCTATTTTATTATGCTACTTCTGTTGTCTCTCTGAAACATCCCATTTCCATGGATCAATTTCATTTAGTGGACTTTTATTTTAATATAAAATCATTATGTTAAAATTTTGATTTTATATTTTAAATATTTTAAAAATAATAATAAATAAATAAATGCTCCTCTCATTTTTCACACCTCCCACTCATTCCTTCCGCCTCATATTTCCACTCACCACACCTACTCATTCGACATTTTTTCCTTTAAATAAAAACTCTTCTAATTGTTTACTTTTCACTCACTTTCATATAATTCTTTACACATAGAATTGTAAATAAAAAAGGTCAACAACAAAAACGCCAATGGAGGACATGTAGGTAGTACGCATAAAAGGTTATCTTGTATGTGTTTTAGTCCATGAGCATAGAAAGCGCCAAGTGGTCAAAAAATTTACCTCCTAGTGTGTATTGAAGGTTGTAAGTGTCGACTCCATGGAAGGGGTTTTTTATTAATGATGGAAGACCAACGTTCAAGGGATCTGCTCCAATTAACCTTTCATATATTTTCATCAATTGTATTGGTTGGATGATTCAAGTTGTAATTTGAAAGGGTCGGTATGCAGAGGTGTCCAACTATGCATAATAGAGCCCATTTTGGATTCATTTGATGTTGAAGCCACAGGTCGAGATGCTACTAAGCTTCGTTGTTGTATTGCAAAGATTCTTAAATTGGAAAGATGAGAATGGTTATTTCAACATTCGGTCATCAAATTAGCAATTAAATATCAGTTGGATGAGATGGCTCTTTTTCCCAAAGCTTCGAAATTTAGATGATGCTGCAAAGATACAAAAAATTGGAGAAATTTGACAGCAAATTTTGCTGCATGTGACAAGATTCTTCAATATGGTTATCAGTCCATCTGATCAGTTCCCTAATGCAAATGGATCAGAGAAATTTGACTTTGTTTAGGTAAGGATTTTGTACAATGTTGATTATTCATTTTACATTTCAATTGTTATACCAGTACTTATTCTATTGCTAAAAACCCAAAGAACAGAAGGTCATTATCAATGTCATTTGAATGGTTCCAATATGTGCCACTGATGCATTTGCTAGCTTGGTAGATATTGATGAAATCAAAACCTACTTCGTGTTCTTGGATTAACTTAATGAGTGTTATGAGAGCCTGGTGATTGTGAAATTATTGCCATTGACGTATAGCTATTTGAATATCTCCATGAGCCCGAACAAAGTACCTGATGATATTAAGGGGAAGGCTTCGATATCTATTACAAATGGCAACACACACTTCCTATTTGGAAATTAACTCCACAATCAAATGATTGAGAATTACGAGGAATGAAATTATCATCAATCAAGATGATTTTCACGAGGATGTAATCAACACTTGGCAGCCAAATATGTGATCACAATTTACAGTTAGAAGACAGGTGGCAGTGCATCATTGAAGAGGAGATTGTTTGCATATTTCAAGGCACAAATTCAGCAAGAAGTTGAGGGCAGTTCAATATTCGAAGGGTATCCAAATCAATATTCCAAATTCCAATTTTCTAGGAGCAGAATCAGCAGGTCAGAGAATTTTTCCATATTATCAGTGAATAGTTAGTAATCCAAAAGAACTCATAGAAGAAACAGTTTCAAAATTGACTTCAATAACTCCAACATGTCGAGATATCTAGCAACAGTTTTCAAATTTGTTTTTAGTATGAAAATTGAATTTAATTCCTAGAAATCAGAGACAGTTTGTTAACTTTATTGGTCTATATATTTGATCAATTGAATGTACCAGGGCTTCAAGTGAGAGGGAAGTGACACTTTTGTGCATGTAACCTTTTTTCTGGGCTTAACAAAAATTATTAGTGCAGAAGCGCAGATCTGTCTTACCAGAGATTTGTGTGCGTGTATCCTTCAGTTTTTCTCTTTCTTATATGTATGTGATTCCTTGTCTCGTTTTTCCATTCGAATTTATGTTCTTCCATATTTAGTTGGAAAATATATGATTAGAGTTCATCTTGTAATTGGTACTCTGTTCATGGAAATTAAATATTCCACTTTCTTCCTCTAAAGTTGCATTTGAAATTCATTCATAGCTAGATGCTTCAAGTGTGATGGACCGTTAATTCTCTTTTCTGCCACCATACTACAACAAACAAAGTAACTCAAAGGATATAGTCTACCTTGCCTTTGTTTTCAAGATTGATTTACCAGTCACTGTTAATTTTTATTGAGACTCAACATATGAGTCCATGCCATTGGTCCTCATTTTCACCCTACCACCAACTATATTTTAAAACCCTACCTTCATTTGCAGAAGATCTAGCCATTGTACTTCACATAACCAGTCAAGCCTTGACTGAGTTGTGAGTTGTGAGTTGTGAGAGAGAGACCAACTATATTTTCACATAGCTTACAATTTGAAAGTTGGTTTGTAAGTTACCTATGGGTTTTTGTTCTACAACCAAGAAAAATTATGGAGTGATAAAATTTTGGCATCGTTTCTGGGGAACGAAAGTTGCATCTTCCCTGGGAGAACGTCAAGATTCATATTTGACTTATGATGGTGAACATAGAAAAAACACAAAGAGGTTGTGTATCTTTCACCTAGTGACTCTACTGTCAGCAGGATCCAGAATTCAAAGTACCATTGGTGACTTCACTATCCGAAGATGGATTCTCAATATGCAAGGTATGCTCCTATGAATCGTTCTCATATTTTCCAAATTGAATGCCTCTCATAAATTGGTTAGCATATCTTCCAAATTTCAAAGACGAGGAAGGAGATGATGCTTCTTTGCATTTGGTTAAATTTCAATTTCATGAAGACTGCTTGATGAAGATGTTCATGGTCACCTTGGAGAGAAAGGCAAAATAATGGTATGAAAATTTACTGTATGCAAGTATCTATTCATTACAACATTTTCATACAACATTTTTTAAGAAATATAAAGAACATTATCCTTCTTCGTTGTTGGTTGAACACTGTTGTCATCATTTTGAAAATTCCATTCAAAACCTGGAAAATGTTTATGGTGATGAAGAGTTTATGGATGAAGAGATTATAGAGGACATTCATGAGAACCGTTTTAAACATCAGGAAGAAGAAGTAGAGAATAGTTGCCATCATATTCAAGAATACTTCGAGCAAATAGTAGCTTCTCTCTTGACTGAAAATGAAGCAAATAAGGACCTTAGTTTTGAAATTCATGTACCATCCCCTGGGTTTGATGAAGATATTCAGCAGTCTTTTCAGATTTTAAGTGACCAAGAGAAAGATGAAGATAGCCAATCAAATTGTTCTACATATCATTCATTTCCTGGAACTTTGTCTCAAGCAGAAGCTGGTCAAAATCAGTTTTGTGAAGCTGCTTTTCTTGATTCTTTTGAAAATCAAAATGAAGGATTATTTTTAAATATTCCTCATACACATGATGTGGTTGTTCCATTTGAAAATATTGAGAAACGTCAAAAATTATTCTTCTTGTGCATGATAGGAGAAATGAAAAGCTTGTTTCTTTCTTATTTGAGGATAATCTTAAGTCTGATGAAATAAAACAAAAGAAAACAACAGTTACAAACGAAGGGTTAATTTTTTTCATTCTTGTTTTACAAGATACGACTGTTGCATTTGAAGTTTGTCAAGAATGTACAGAGCTTTTTCGTGATATGCATGATAAGACAGATAAACAAATTGTTTCCTTTCCATTTGAGGAGAATCAAACAAGTGAAAAACCTCATGAGGCAACAATCCAAGTTTTTGAAGATCCTTTTTCCAATGAGACGAAATCATCAAGCAAAGATAATTTCGTAGAATTCATGGATACATGAAATTGTTTCAGATGGCAAGTTGAGTTGTCACATTTTTTATTTTTCTTTCTATTCAGAGAAGTTGAATGCATGCTTCAGTCAAGTTTCCAGTTGCTTGATTGGTTGCATTGGCATTATTTTATCATTTGATTCTACAATTGTTTTCAGTTCAGTTGTTAGAGTAGGATATAGTGTGCAATAAGCTTGTTGGCCAAGCACTTTTTTCAGTTGTGTTTTTTAGCAGTTGGTATTAGTTTTCAGCCTTCAGTGTACTGTAGTGTCATCTTGGTTTGCAGTGGTTTGGTTTTCAATGGGATTAGTCTCATATTGTTGGTTTTCAGAGCTTGGGAGTAACTCAATAGATCAAGCACATGGTCTACCAGTTCTTTGTCTCCTTGCAGGGAAGACACCATGCTTAGTTGGAGCCTATGTTATCACTGATGTTTTCATCATCAAGAACTATGGAAGTTATCACACTTTTGCAGCATGATGGCACTTTTGCAGCACCATTGAACTAGATCATTTCGCAGCACTCATTTTGTAGTGCCTGTGAAAAGTCAATTGTTAACACCCAAAACCTAAATATTTCCCATAAAACCCTGTTATTTCTTATGCCTACAATATGATGAGTTTGACATATTCTATTATGCCACTTTTGTTGTCTCTCTAAAACATCCCATTTCCATGGCTCTATTTCATTTAGTGGACTTTTGTTTTTAATATAAAATCACTATGTTAAAATTTTGATTTTATATTTTAAATATTTTAAAAATAATAATAAATAAATAAAAGCTCAACTCATTCTCACACCTCCCATTCATTCCTTCCACCTCATATTTCCACTCACCACTCCTACCCATTCCACATTTATTCCTTTAAATAAAAACTCTTCTAATTTTTTACTTTCACTCACTTTCATATAAGCTGTAATTTCTTTACACACAAAATTGTAAATAAAAAAGGTCAACATCACAAACACCAAGGGAGGACACATAGGTAGTATGGATCAAAGGTTATCTTGCATTTGTTTTAGTCCATGAGCATAGAAAGCGACCAAGTGGTCAAACAATTTGCATCCAAGTGTGCATTGAAGGTTGTAAGTGTCGACTCCATGGAAGGGGTTTTTTATTAATGATGGAAGACCAGCATTCAAGGGATTAGCTCGAATCAACCTTTCAGTTCTGTTCATCAAGTGTATTGGTCAGATGATTCAAGTTGTAATTTGAAACGGTCGTTTGCAGAGGTGTCCAACTATGCAGAACAAAGACCATTTTGGATTCATTTGATGTTGAAGCCACGGGTCGAGATGCTACTAAGCTTCGTTGTTGTATTGTAAAGCTTCTTAAATTGGAAATATCATAATGGTTATTTCAACGTTCAGGCATCAAATCA
The DNA here is from genome assembly GCA_032191745.1 of Picea mariana. Taxonomy (NCBI): domain Eukaryota; kingdom Viridiplantae; phylum Streptophyta; class Pinopsida; order Pinales; family Pinaceae; genus Picea; species Picea mariana. Next base: position 55,999 of record JASDQU010790073.1, on the reverse strand, counting down.
CAATTAAATATCAGTTGGATGAGATGGCTCTTTTTCCCAAAGCTTCAAAATTTAGATGATGTTGTAAAGATACAAAAAAATTGGAGAAATTTGATAGCAAACTTTGTTGCATGTGACAAGATTCCTCAATATGGTTATCAGTCCATTTGATAAGCTCCCTAATGCAAATGGATCGGAGAACTTTGACATTGTTTTGGTCAGGATTCTGTACAATGTTGATTATGCATTTTACATTTCAACTGCTATCCTAGTACTTATTCTATTGGTAAAAACCCAAAGAGAAGAAGTTCATTATCAATATCATATGAATTCTTCCAATATATGCCACTAATGCATTTGCTAGTTTGGTAGATATTGATGAAATAAAAGTCTTCTTCGTGTTCTTGGATTAAATTAAGGAGTGTTATGAGAGCTTGGTGATTGTGAAATTATTTCCATTGACGTATAGTTAATTGAATATCTCCATGAGCCCGAACAGACTACCTGATGATATTAAAGGGAAGGCTTCAATATTTATTACAAATGATAACACACACTTCCTATTTGGAAATTAACTCCACAATCAAATGATTGAGAATTACGAGGAATGAAATCATCAATTAAGATGATTTTCACAAGGATGTAATCAACACCTGGCAACCAAATATGTGAACACAATTGACAGTTAGAAGACAAGTGGCAGTGCATCATTAAAGAGAATATTTTTTGCATATTTCAAGGCACAAATTCAGCAAGCAGTTGAGGGAAGTTCGACATTCTAAGGGCATCCAAATGAATATTCCAAATTCCAATTTTCTAGGAGCAGAATCAGCAAGTCAAAGTATTTTTCCAGATTATCAGTGAACAATTAGTAATCCAAAATACCTCATCAAGGAAACAGTTTCAAATTTGACTTCAGTAACTCCAACATGTCGAGACATCTAGCAACAATTTTCAATTTTTTTTTAAGTATGAATATTGAATTTAATTCCTAGAAATCAGAGATAGTTTGTTAGCTTTGTTGGTCTATATATTTGATCAATTGAATGTACCAGGGGTTCGAGTGAGAGGGAAGTGACACTTTTGTTCCTGTAACCTTTTTTCTGAGCTTAATAGAAATCATCAGTGCAGAAGTGCAGATCCGTCTTACCAAAGATTCAGTTTCTCTCTTTCTTATGTGTATGTGATTCCTTATCTCAGTTTTCCATTCGAATGTATGTTCTTCAATATTTAGTTGGAAAAAATATGATCAGAATTCAAGTGTGATGGAGTGTTAATTCTCTTTTCTGCCACCATATTACAAAAAACAAAGTAACTGAAAGGATATAGTCTACCTTGCCTCTATTTCCAAGATTGATTTACCAGACACTGTTAATTTTTATTGAGACTCAACATATGACTCCATGCCCAATGGTCCTCCTTTTCACCCTATCGCAAACTATATTTTAAAACCTTACCTTCATTTGTAGAATATCTAGCCATTGCACTTCACATAACCAGTCAAGCCTTGACTGAGTTGTAAGAGAGAGCCCTCTCTGTATTGGAAGGGATAGCTTCCAATATGGAAGTTGGTTTGTAGGTTACCTCTGGGTTTTCCTCCTACATCCAATGAAAATTACGGAGTGATAAAATTTTGGCACCATTACCGGGGAATGAAAGTTGCATCTTCCCTGGGAGAACAACAAGATTCGGATTTGACTTTTGATGGTGAAAAAAGGCCAAACAGAAAGAGGTTGTGCATATTTCACCTGGCGACTCTACTGTCAGGAGGATCCATAATTCAAAGTACAATTCACGACTTCAGTTTCTGAAGATGGATTCTCAATCTACAAGGTATGCTCCTATGAATTGTTCTCATATACCTAGTTTTCCAAATTGAATGCCTTGCATAGATTGGTTAACATATCTTCCAAAGTTCAAAGAGGAGTAAGGAGATGATGTTGCTTTGCATTTAGTTAAATTTCATTTGCATGTACGTAAGCTAAAGGTTCAATTTCATGAAGACTGCTTGATGAAGATGTTCATGGTCACCTTGGAGGGAAAGGCAAAACAATGGTATGAAAATTTACTGTCTGCAAGTCTCTATTCATTACAACATTTTTATACAACATTTTTTGAGAAATATAAAGAACATTATCCTTGTTTGTTGCTGGTTGAACACGGATGTCATCATTTTGTAAATTTCATTCAAAACCTGGAAAATGTTTATGGTGATGAAGAGTTTATGGATGAAGAGCTTACAGAATTTATTCAAGAGAACCCTTTTAAACATTGGGAAGAATAAGTTGAGGATAGCTGCCATCATATTCAATAAGATTTCTAGTAAACATTAGCTTCTCTCTTGAATGAAAATGAAGCAAATAAGGACCTTAGTCTTAAAATTCATGTACCATCCCCTGAGTTTGATGAAGATATTCAGTAGTATTTTTAGATTTTAAGTGACCAGGAGAAAGATGAAGATAGCCAATAAAACTGTTCTTCATCTCATTCATTTCCTAAAACTTTCTCTCAAGCAGAAGCTGGTCAAAATCAGTTTTGTGAAGCTGCTTTTCTTGATTCTTTTGAAAATCAAAATGAAGGATTATTTTTAGATATTCCTCATACACATGATATGATTGTTCCATTTGGAAATATTCAAAAATCTACAAAAATTATTCTTGTTGTGCATGATAGGAGAAACAAACATTTTGTTTCTTTCTTATTTGAGGATAATCTTAATTCTAATAAAATAGAACAAAAGTAAACAACAATTAGAAATGAAGGGTTATTTTTTGTCATTCCTATTTTACAAGATATGAATGTTGCATTTGAAGTTTGTCAAGAATGTACAGAGTTTTTCCATGGTATGCATGATAGGACAGATAAACAAATTGTTTCCTTTCCATTTGAGGAGTGTTGACCGCCTCTTCAACTAGGGGGTCAACTCCATGTACCATGAAGATATGCATCAACAGATGCAAACATGACGAAGACTTTTTGGTTCTATAGGGCATTTTTTGCTCCAGCACACAGTTTTGTAAGTGGGATTACCGCACCCCTGCGCGGGTTTATAATATAATAGGTCTACATGGATCATGTTAGGTCAGTTGCCTTAGGGTTTCTTCATTAGGAGAGTTCCTTTTGCTGAGTGTTTTTTATCCTCCGAAGGTTAATGTGGCCTAACCAGTCGGGTTAATCTCCCTTGAGTTTTTCACTCCCACCCAATAAATCCTCCAAAGTGGTGAAAGGTGTTCTAATGAAGTCATTCCTAGGTAGCTAGTGTTTAGGAATGTTATAAATGACCATGTAAGACAGCATGCAAAATTTCGCGGATTTTCGTCGAGTTTAGGTAGTTTTTTTTTAAGTTTCGGAATTAATTAATTCATTCATTCATTCATTCATTTTGGATAATTAATGTAAAACTTAGGTCCCGTGATTTTTGATAGGGGTATTTATACTCAAAAGAAAGCTAATGAGACCTCCTACACCCGTGGACCAAGTTTCTTCTCAGTTGGACAAGTTTTGCTAGGTTGTTTGTCCACTTAGGAGTTTTTCGGAAAAACAACGATTTTAATTGCCAAACCCTAGACATGGCCAAATGTCAATTTTGTAATAATGGTCCAAATTAGAAGAAGTAAGGGGCAAATAATGATGAGAGATACCCCACCTACCTATCCTAACCCTTTACCTACCTTTTAAACCCACATTTAATTATAGTTACATTTTAATTAAAACCCATATGAAGTTCACGTCCCCCTTTCCCCACGTGAGCATTTGATAATTCATTTAATTATGGATTGAGGCCCCCTCCTCATGAGGTACGCACTTCCTCTACCCATCCACCTCCCCATTTGGAGTGTGTCCCACACACACTCTTCCACTCACCTTAACCCACACATTTCCTATTTTGGAAACTTATGTCCCCCTTTCCTCACGCACTAACTAACGTAGAAGTGGAAACTCTCACTTCATTGAAGCGTGGGCCTCCCCTACTCCCTTCCTCCACCAATCGCCTACCTTTAAGGAGTGTGGACTCCACACTCCCTCCATGTACCATCCCATACCTAGCGACCTTCCCTTTTAACTCACGCTTTGCCTCACATTTTCTTGGAAACCCCATGCATGCTTTTCGAAGGATCTCACGTGGGAGGAGAAACATCAATTAATATTTGGGAAATGTCTCACGTACATTTGGAAACAACTCCTTTCAAAGCAAGTTACTCCTCCCTCAACTCATGTGTGGAACTCCTCTTGCCATTTTTGCCCCTCCTTGCCTGCTTTATCCTCTCCACTTCACCTTCTTGCCATTTCCCCTCACCCTAAAAGCTAGGTGAGACAATAGTGTAGTTTCCCACCTATATATTTTGTGCATGCTTATATAATAGAAACTATGTTGTATTGTCTATGCATGTAGGATAATATCTATGGTTCCATCTCACTTCTGGTTTAAGTTTTGCAGGTCACCTTTATGAAGTTGTTGGGATAGCTTCAAGGATGAATGTACCCTCATCTTTGCTTACACTTCACTAGCATTCTCTGTCCCTCTTCATCATTCTTTCAGTTTCGGTTTTTGGTATCTAACATGCTTAGATTGGTCACTTAATCAATACAATTTTCTGGTTTTTGTATGCACGAAATTTCTGCCTAAAAACAGAAATTTCATAACTTTGTTGAGTGTGTTGCAGCTCAAATCAGCAAGCAATAGCTTGCTGATTTTTGCAGGTTCTTACCAGGACAAGAGGGCATGCTGCCCAATTCCATGCACAACACACCCTCAAACAACTCCTCTCATTGTGGTAACAGTTTCTCATCTTTCTTTCCTCTCTAAAATACTGTAAACGCAAGCCCAAAGGAGTTGTACCCAAGCGGCTTGCTTTCCTTTCCTTAAGTCTTTACTTTGCAAACTTAGCTAGATTAGTCGTGATTTCTACATGCATGCTTCACTAAAATAATCCAGAGTAGATCTCACACTTAATTGCTAGATTAGAGCCCGTGGAGGTATAGTTGATATTTTCTTTCGTGATTTACTTTGCATGCATGTCATTTTCTGTTGCAATGTTTTATCTTAACACATGCGTACAAACATCGATATCTTAAAGGGCTATATTAATCAATCTTTTACAATTCTACAAGTTAGTTTTGGTTCTTATATCTTACATGTGCAATCTAATAATCTAAGAATTCAATCACTAATTCTGGTTTGGGTCTTCAAGGCCTTTTCCGGAAACTAAAATTTAACTTTCAATCCATTTGTTTAAAGGCATCATCCTTCTTATCTCTAAATTTTCAGAATTTTGGCAATCCTTTGTTGAGCAAGCTACAAGCACTCAATCACACTTCACAATATTTAGCTCATAGGTCTAAAATTTATTAATTAKACTTAATAGGACACCATAACTCACCATCTTCGCCATTTAAAAACTGGGTTTTGAGGAAAGCCAAGGAAAGTTTTTCGGAGTACTCGGCCTCAGGGTTGACTTGTGAATCTAGGGTAGGCCTTGTTGTCTCACTTCTTGAGCATCCAACAACCACTTGGTAATAGGGGGAGGAGAGTTTTTGGGTTGACACCTAGATAGGGCTAAAATCAATCTTACACTTAATCACTTAATTTAATTTTCAATCTACAACATCAACAATACAACTACACACTTGCAAGCTCACTGATCTCACTGTCTTTCAATTTACATTCATATGTAAGCTATCTTTTATGTGTTGTAGAAATAATATCTAAGTGGTTAAATCTTTCATTTAGAATATTTGGCTTTCCACATTTTTCCTCTATCCTTAATTCTTGTACTTGTGGTGTGATCCTTCAAGAAGTGCGCATCCACCTGGAGGCATTCTCTTGATTGGGTCTTGAGTGTTTTGCGTCTCTTGGCCATTGAAATGCAGTCCAACAGAAGTCTATCTGTTGTGAGCATGCTTGGCTTGATGTGTTGATGGTTGTTCATCTTTGAATATCTTCTTTCCTGCACATTTCAAGCACTTGTTAATATTGTGTATCTAGTCTTAATCTGTATATCTTAGATATTCTTTTGTATCTAATTGTATCTATCTTTTTGTAATCTTTTGTAACTTGTAATT
>JASDQU010790073.1:27468-39844 GCA_032191745.1 Picea mariana | reverse complement strand
GTGACATGGGTCTTTTGGTTCTTTTTGTTTCTATGTCCCTATGCTCATGATTTTAGTTTTTATTGCATCTATTAGTTTAATTCTTAATTATAGTTTTTGTTTTCTTTCCCTAACTCTTTTCTCTACAGCTGTCCTGCTCAGCAGACCCAACTGAGCTTGCAAGCACCTCTTATTTTCTCACCAAGGTGACGAAAGAAGCGCAACAGATTGGCGACTCCACTGGGGAAATGTATCAATTTTCTACCTCATTTGGGTTTATTTTGCTCTTCTTTTAGTTTGTTTAACTTGCAGGTGCACTAACTAGCCTAAGCCGACCTGCCAACCAACCAATTCCAAGTTGAATTGAGAGAAATCCATTCGGATTTTTCATTCTCAACCATGTGCCACATATGCACAGGTTTTTCAGCCCACAGACGTGCATCGTGTGCCCATGCACTTGACTCTTCTCGTGCGCCCATGCGCTTTTTAACTTGTCTCTGCTCACGCGCATGCGCTCTGTGCACCTCTGTATTCACTAGGACCCGCGCATCTATGAACAATTTCACATTGTAAAGTTGTTGAGATGTGGGGAAGGCCATTTTCCTTCTTAAAAATGATGTCAAGCATGTTTTAAAGCTGCACCACACTTAATCCCCTCGTCATATAAAGGGGTTAGTCAAACACACATAGGCACTTAGGAGGATAAAACCAATTTCCCTTCTTTGCTTTTTGCCACATGGATGGCTTGTTTTGACTTACAATATAAAGTTGGAAATCATTTTTAATCACATTTAACTTACATTGGGACTAGAAGTTGAATTACAATCGCTTAGTATGCTCTTCTCTCGCGCCTCCAAGTGACCTTGAGAATCAGAAAAAGATTGTGAAACAAGTTCATCTCCCTTAAAAGAACATTAAAACCTTTTAGGAGAGGACAACAACCCTTCTTGGGACTCCTCTTAGTTTTCTTTTTTTCAAACACATCTTAATATTGTAACAGGCCCATACATGCCCACATGCTACAAATATAGAATAGTGTTTGAATTGTTGCTTTCTTAGATCAAAACACTAGGGAAGTTTAAAGGTTTGGTAACGGGCCCACACATGCCCACATGTTCAATCTAGGATAGTTTCAAAGTTTTTCTTAGATTACATCACAATAGGGAGTTAAAGGGATATTAATGGACCCACATGTCCACATGCTAGCTTCCTAGGGACTTTTGAATTACTCAAGGTTGTACCAAAGACACTTAGTTAATTAGGTAATCAAACTCTTGTAAGAACCAAGCGAAGTTCACATGTAGCAAGGTGAAATATAATTCACTAAAATTTGGCACACTTTCACTCACACACAAAAGTTACGTATCACTCACATAGCTTCTTCTTGAAACGTGGAGGTCAAAGTAAGTTTCCTCCCAAGGGATTTAGAAAACACCCCACCCTTTTCTTGATGAAACTATCCACTCCCATTTTTAATCAACGAGGTTGGTTTGCACCCCCAACCTCCCAAAACAACTACATCTAAATTATTTCTAAAAACTCATTAAGTTTTCCTCCACAGGAGGTGCCAAAAGAAATTTTTTAGTCTAGGTAGGATTTCAGGGATAGGCATCCAAAAAACTTCCCATTATCTGGTTCTCACATTGTCAAAGCATAGAGGTTGTCAAATAGGGAACTGAAAATCCTCCAAGTCAAGTGTTCCAATTACCATAAGGTAGGGAGATACCCATGAAGGGTTGAAGGCTGAGGTCTAGTTGTTCTGTGCGTCCCCCCTTGAGGCACCCACCTCTTGGATGGGATCTAGCCCATGACCCATTTCTTAGGCCAAAAATCTAAATGCCGCACTTTGACCGAGGTACCTAGTGACCAACTTTAGGACATCTACCCAGGTGGCAATTGTGGGCTGCAATTGCACCTTGATTGGATTTTGTGTGGCTATTGGGAAATATCACCAGCTCTTTCGGGATATACCCCCTTTACCCCTCATTATAACCAATTATTTCATCCTTCACTAGTTTCTCTTCCAGTGACTTCAGACCCCACTGTTGAGTACTATTGGAAGGTCCAATGCTATTTGAGAGGAAGGATGTTATGTCTTCTAAGACACAAGCATTTGCTTTCTTTTGATTCCCCACATGGACAAAACCCACTTACCCATATATATGCTTCTTTTTCAAAAACATTTTATGTATGATGCACATCTGATTACAGTTTGATTTGGATATATATATTGTGTAAACATTCAACGCAAAGGCTCTTGTTTCTATATTACTCTCACCACTCTTTGCACACATTCACGCAACTAGTCTGACATCATAGGGGAACCACAGAACCCCCGTCGTTCACGACGCTTGCTAAACCTCCCTCTTATCCTAGGGGGAGTGTCTGGTCGTGCCCGCTCATCGGCACCTCCTTCACACACTCCTGTGAGTGCTACTGTTTTAGGATCAACTTTGCTTGGATCTACATTACTTGGGTCCTCTTCCCAAGGTCATCCGTTCACTCGCTCTCCTTTACACAGAAGCGGGGGACCCACCTCCTCTCAAGGAGGAAGCACCAACCCACCTAGCCCCCCTCAAGGGTTAGGTTCACAACACACTATGGCCGGAGCTAATCCTCCCCCCCTACTATAGATGCCATATTTGGCCTCTCTCAACATACCGGATCTCAGCAAACTCACCAATGATCCTATATTGCATGACCCCACATGGCCTGCAATGCCCACCAAACTACCTTCAGACATACCAAAGTTTGAAGGAAAGGCAGGCGATGACCCTGCCAACCATGTCATGACCTTTCACCTATGGTGCTCCTCCAATAGCATTATGGATGATTCCATCAGATTGTGATTATTTCAATGCACACTCACTGGCCCATCAGCTAAATGGTATGTCGAAGAAAAATCAGGGTCCCATGCAACTTTTGAGTCATTGGCCAAAGCATTCTTGACCTTCTTCCAATTATTCATCTGCCACGACAATGGTCTAGAACTACTTTCTAATTTCAAACAAACCTCAGCCACACACATCGTTGACCACATTCACGAGTGGTGTAGGCGACGTAGTTTGTGCAAAGCAGAAACCACCAAGCAATAGTGTCTCGATTGGTTTCTTAGATCACTTGTCTCTCTCCTCAGTAAGGATGTAGCTTCCACCTTCCCTCAATCTGAAGAGGAAGCCATTAGTAAGGCCCAATAGTATGACCTCATCTATGCACAGTCAGGGTACTTATACACTGTACTTTCTGATCTTCCAAAACCTGTGCCATTTGGCCAAGACAAACCTGGGATGTCTCACTCAGCAGAGAGACTGATTGGTGCCACCACTCACCACGGTCCACAACCCCAACCACCACCGATGTATGGAACACCTCAATACTCACCGGCATACGGGGGCACTTCTTATTACCCCCCACCCCCTTATCAACAGCCATACCCTGTTGCTATACCTCCACCCATCAGCGGACCACCGTCGGCACCCCCCATACATCCACCTATTCAAACAAACTCTGGTACCCCCTCTAACTCAGCTTATAGTACTAGCGAAATCACTATGCCTTCCTATGTACCTTATGGTTCGGTACCACCACAGAATCCATACTTCCCATTTCCTGGTCCTCCACAACCCATGGCTCCCCCACATCTTCATGTGGGGGTGAATTTTGTTCAACCCTCTGTTGTTCAACAATACCAAAGTTTTGAACAGTTGAACACCGCCAATCCAACCCATCCATCGAACAATGCCAAGAAGAAAGGATAGAACAGGAATAACAACAACCCAGGTCAAGGCGGGAATCAACCCCCATAGCACCAACCCACTGGGGGCAACCAGAACCAAGGGAACCAAAACCCCCAAGGGGGAAACAATAACAAACGCCAAGGGTGAAATAGCAATAATGTTAAAACCATCTTCCCTTGTGCCCTTTGCGGCAAGTTCGGCCATTACACTCATCATTGCCCCCAGATCGCTGATTTCAAACGGTTGAAAGACTCTGGTAGTCTTCCCCATTCTCCTGCACCGCCTGCCCCTCAGCAGGCACCACAAAAATACGTGCAACAACCCCCTCCCGCCATGCTGCAAAATCCTATTCCACATCAAGGTGTGATAAACACCCAACAGGACACACAGCATCGCCCACCTCCGACGGGACAATACCTTAACCCCAACAATCCAGTCGATCGCACAATTCTCCTCACCAGTGAGGAAGAAATCCTTTTGCAAATGCGTAATCGTCAGTATCATGCACCCACTGAGTCTACTCCCATCCCTCCAGAGACAAACCCTACACCGACAGGACCCCTGTTGGTGATTCCTCGCCCTTCCGCCGAACCACCACTTCGCATCCCTCGCATCCCATTACGTAGGATTGTCCACAACCCACAGGCTAGGGCAGCTCATAACTATAGTTTGGTCGACGACTTAGCGCAATCCTCGACTTCCATGTCAATATTAGAGGTCCTCCAGACTTGTCCTACTCAGCGGAAATCATTATTTTCTACCTTGGGAGCAGTCAACCCTGCAGATACCCGACTCATCATCTTTGATCTCGATAGTGGTGAACCTCGTCTTCCTGCCTTGATCGCTTTTCAAATACCAGTAAAAATACGGAACATCACAGTTCATCGGTGTATCATTGATGAAGGTGCATCTACATGCATTATGTCCAAAACGGTATGACAGAAACTTGGTTCCCCGGAACTCATACACTTTGCCATCACATTACGCGCTTATGATGGATGACCATCATCTCCTGAAGGGCTCTTCCAAAATGTCTCCGTTGAACTCGGGGGCAAGACTATTCTCATCAATATTGAAGTTATCGACGCCCCTCTTGATTATAATATCTTGTTCGGTCGTAGCTACATGTACGCTATGAAGGCAGTGACATCTTCCGTCTTTCGGACAATGATGTTCCCTCACAATGGGAAGATCGTTACTATTGACCAAGTCTCACATTATGAGCCTAACCCATCTACCAACATTGATAACATTCTTCCTCTCATTCACACAAGCCACGACGCATATCCACTCATCGAGATGGGTCCTGGGATTTTTAAAGATCCATCCTTGTTAGGAACATACCATGGAGCACCACCACTCCTGCATCCTTCCAACCAAGTGTGCATCATATCATCTAACAGAACTCACACAGAGGATACCCTTCCTCCTACAGAGGCTTCTGTCATATCTCACATCCCACTCGTCACAGAAACCCCTCCTCCAGAACCTCCTGGACACTCGTCGACCTCGCTAGTCCACGAATCCACCTCTCCCCAAGGACATGTTCCCATTTGGGAGACAGTTCCCCAAGCCATCACTCAAATTCCCTTCTTTTACCCTCCACTAGGTATCGAATATTTTCAGGTAGCTGCAACGCTCACACTACCTAATATGGTGTTAGCAATCCTAGTTTGGTATTTACACCCACCAGAGATGGTCCCTCGACCATCCCTTCCACCCAAAAAAGAAGGAATCTCGATGACGATTCCCATTCTTACTCCAACCACACCCCCACTCACTAACCCCCCTGCTACAACTGGGGGCAGGAGAAAGAAGAAAGAGCCCACAGCTCCATTTCCTCCCCGCATCCCACCACCTTGCACACTATGTGAGAAAGAGGGCCACCAAACCAACAATTTTCCATCGCTACCAGAATTACGGAATTTGAGCCCACTACCCACCACTACAGCAAGTCCCGCCACTCCCACCCCCCCTTCCAGTAGTAAAGGGTTGAGGACCAAATACGCCTGTGCTATATGTTCCAAATATGGCCATTATACCCACCATTGCCCAGCACTGCCACGCTTTTGGTAGACATTAGCCGCAGTGCACCAGAACTTCCAGAACAACCCCAGTCCTATTACGTCCTCCTCAACAAATATCATTGACATCCGTTATATCACCACTTCAGTCAATGAACGTATGAGATGCCCTTGCTCTCTCTGCGATTCATTAGCTCATTTTACATACCAGTGTCCTATGATCCTTGAATACAGGCAACGTCAATTGACCCTACTTCACCGACCTGCAGAGGCGATAATTGACATTACCTCATCACTAGAGGATCTTCATGTCATTTCTCCTGAACCCGAGGCACTCCCAACGCCTCCATGGTTCTTAGATGACGTATCTGAGGATTCACCCCCCAACTCTCCTGCTCATTCCCCCACAGACACTCTCCACCCAACCACCACGGGTACCCCTCAGTACTTCAATATATGGTTTATGTCGAGTGAACCCTCACCATCTCCTAACAATGTTCCCCCTGCTTCTCCATCAGGGGGCAACCACACGACCACTGTCACCAAGATCACTCCTCACGACCCCTTGTATTCCCGTCACTTCCAATGCGAAGAAGAAATACTCGAAGAGTTAACCCAACCAGACTCTCCCTGGGATGCGCTACACCATTGCACACTCTTCTCTCCACATGAAGCCTCCATGCCTCCTCACCAAATCCCATTTACGCGGTCGAAACCAAGGATTTTATCCCATCAAGGCCTATCGACTAGTTCAAAAATCCCATTCCCGCCCCTGATGATTTTGAAGAAGGAAACATGGCCAACATTTCCCCCACCATTAAAATCGACATTTCCATTAAAAATGGCATCGTCGAGGAAATCACCATTGGAGCTGCTTGCACTCCTCGGGAAATAACTGCATATAAAGCCCTCTTCCAGGAATATAGGGATATTTTTCACCTGGTCATACAAGAAAATGCCTGGCCTCGATCCCTCTATTGTCGAACATTGCATTGACACCTGGCCCGACATTACACCAGTTCGCCAAAAACAGCGACTGCTACACCCATCCAAAGCCGCAGCTATCAAAGCCGAAATTGATAAGTTATGCGCTGTCGGGTTCATTTACCCCATCGCCTATACCTCATGGGTTTCCAACCCTGTACCCGTTAACAAAAAACAAGGCACTATCAGTGTTTGCACAGACTTTCGCGATCTCAATCATGCATGTCCAAAAGACAACTTTCCAACGCCTTTTATCGATCAAATCATCGACGACTGCGCCGGCCACGAGGCTCTCTCCTTTATGGACAGATTCTCTGGTTATAATCAAATTCAAATTCACCTCGCCGATCAGTATAAAACCTCATTTACTACCCCTTGGGGTACTTTTTCATATTGTGTCATGCCTTTCGACTTAAAGAATGCCGGCGCAACTTTCCAGCGGGCTATGACATACATCTTTCACGATCTGGCCCACATCATCCTCGCCTACTTGGACGACCTCACAGCTCGATCCAAGAAATGCACCCAACATCTCGATGATTTATGAATCATCTTTCAATGGTGTCGTCAGTACAACATCCGCTTGAATCCTCTCAAGTGTGTGTTCTGCGTCACTGCGGGGCACATACTGGGTTTTATTGTTTCCCAACGCGGTATTACTGTAGACCCCCTCAAAGTTCAAGCTATCACTGAAATTCTACCTCCCCAGAATTTACAACAACTTCAGAGTCTACATGGCAAAGATAACTTTCTTAGACGCTTTGTCCCAGATTATGCCATACACGCACACGGTTTCCTTCGCTTACTACGTCATGACATCCCATTTCACTGGGATGACCATGCCCAACAGTCATTTGACGATCTTAAAACAATACTTTCAAATGCACCTCTAATAAGTGCACCTGACTACAATTGCGACTATATCCTCTACGTATCAGCATCAGCTGTATTAGTAGCCAGCATTCTCGTCCAGCTAGGTGACGAAAATCATGAACATGTCATTTATTACGTTAGTAAAAACCTCTCAGGGCCACCCTTGAAGTATAAACACGAAGAGAAACTTTCTCTTGCAGTCGTCCTCGCAGTCCATAAACTGTGCCACTACATTCTGCTTCGCACAACAAAGGTCATCGCAGATTCCAACTCTATGCAGTACTTGCTCAGCCGTCAGCAAGTTAATGACAAATTTTCTCGATGGATCGTTATCCTTCAGGAATACACCCTCGAGTTCTCAACACCTAAGAGTAAGAAGGCCCTCGTTCTCGCCGAACTTGTCACGGCCCTCCCCTCTGACACCACCAGTGCCCCCGTCAACACCGACTTTCCTGACAAACATCTCTTTTACATTACTTCGGATGATCCTTGGTACGATGACCTCCTCGTCTATCTCCGCACTCAAAATTTCGGTAACCACCGTTCACGAGATGATCGTCGTCGTATTCGCCATTAGGCCCCCCGCTACCTCCTCATCGGAGACATCCTATACCGGCGGGGCGTTGACACCATTCTTCGTCGATGCTTGACTATTGACGAGGCCGATAGAGTCTTAAACGACTGCCACAGCGGTGCATGTGGGGGCCATCTTTCGGGCATATCCACTGCTCAAAAGATTATCCGAGGCGATTACTTTTGGCCTACCTTGTTTCATGATTGCATTCATGCCGTGAAACGATGTGAGCAATGTCAGCTCTAAGCCAAAAAATCCCGAGCTCCCCCCACTCTTCTTCACCCTGTCATTACTGCCAGCCCTTTTTGTAAATGGGGCATTGAATTCATGACATGTAATCCCCCCTCCAGCAATGGTCACAAATACATCGTTGTCTCCATGGATTACTTCACCAAATGGGTAGAAGCTATGCCCACCTTCAACAACACCGCTGAAACTGCAGCGCGTTTTTTCTTTAACCACGTCATATCACGCTTTGGAGTACCCCTCCAACTCATTTCCAACCATGGGAAACACTTCGAGAATGAGATATTCGTCAAACTCTCATCTCGGTTAGGATTCTCTCACGAGTTTTCCTCACCATATTACCCTCAGTCTAATGGACAGGTCGAGGCAGTTAACAAAGTCCTCAAGACCTTGTTACAACGCACGGTTAATAAACATAAAACCAATTGGCATCATATGTTATTTTCTACGCTATGGGCTTACCCAATGGCTGTGAAAACCACTACTGGTTTCACACCATTTCATTTAGTCCATGGGGTTGAGGCCACTCTTCCCATCGAGTGCGAAATTCCCACCTTACGCACCGCAATTGAGCTATTACCCAACACTGCTCCAATGGAGCAGCGCTTGCTGAACTTGGAGTCTCTGGATGAAGACCGTCGATCTTCCTTACAGAATAATGAGGTAGCTAAAAAATGATCCAAGGCTAGCTTTGATCGCCATGTCAACCTTCGATCATTTTGCGAAGGCGGCCTCATCCTGGCTTACGATATCGCTCATGATACCTTTGGCCATGGAAAATTAGAGTCATTTTGGCATGGCCCATACATCATTCAACATTGCCTCACCAAAGGCGCATATATTCTGGCCTCTCGCGAAGGCCTCTCTCTCAAAGAACCCGTCAACGGGTTATATTTAAAGAAATTTTACACTTAAACGTAGTCATTCTACTTTAGGTTATTTTTTTTCTAGCGTTTTTAATCTTTTTTCTCCTTCCCTCATGTCTAAACTATCCTTTGTGCTATTGACAGATGCTTCCTCCACCAGCCTACCACATCGGTTACGCTGACAGTGCCAACTGTTGGACGCAAAATCTCGCTTCGGCTGCTTGGGCTCTCTACACCCCCTCACATGAAATGCTCCATTCGAGCGGCATATGTTTGGGGTCAGCAACTAACTGCCAAGCCGAATACACCGCCATCATTGGCCTCCTGGCCAATGACCAACATCATCGTATTCGTCACCTTAGCGTCTTTCTCGACTCTCAACTAGTCGTACTCCAGCTCAACAATGTGTACCGCGTACACGATCCTTGCCTCTTTCGCAAATACCTGCAGGTTAGGCTTTTATCTCGACATTTTGATTCCATTACAGTTACACATATTCCAAGACAATTGAATCAAATTACAGATAACCTAGCTAATATTGTGTTAGACTGGCATATATCACATCAAGCTACCTCTACACATGCATAAACATCTCAAAACCCTGTCACAGCATATACATAGAATATACATCATCAAAACATTAACCAAAAACATGTAAACACCACATAGATCTAAAAAATGTATACTCATGTATATATATAGGACCACAGTGCCATTCGAATGTTTACATACAAAAAATACAAGTATCCGCAGGCCAATGAAGCACCTCGGTACAAAATGGGCTCACCAACCTATATAAAAAAAATATATACATCAAATGCATCAGAGCACCACTCACGGTACCTCTAGAGAACCACTGCCTGCTCCTCCCTCAGGCGGTGGCGGCACACCACTGTCGGCCGCAGGCAGTGGTGGAACACCCCTGACCAGCCCCTCCTGCCTCGGCGACAGTCATCCAGTCGTCATCGCAGCAACCACTGCTGCCCGTTGTACTATGGCCCGCCATGGTGGTGACACCCCCACACACTGCTCCAGGAAAGCCTCATCCTAGATGCGCGACCATATGCCCTCTGGCACATCCTGTAATACCGTCTCCGGACGAAGGCGTATGTCCTCAAAATCAGCTCTGGCCACCGCCAGAGGAGCGTGTGATGGCCCAGCACCAGGGTCATCAAACCGATGCCTCCTCGCTTCCCTCTTTGGCTCAGTTGTTCGCACCACGACATCCTCACGCCGACGTCTCTCTCCCCGCGGTGGTCTCTCCAGCGCTCTCTGCAACTCCACCTCGCGCTCGCGAGGTGCCACATCTGCACATGCAAACAAACACCAGATAGTATCAACACCTACATCATATACATAAGGCATGCTATCTCAAAAAACACAAAATATACATGTCAACATCATCAAATCCACATACCTCGGTGGTCAAAAACCTCCCCTGGAGGTAGCACCATGTCCAGATCATCCGAAAGTCAACCTTGGCATAGGGGTACCATAGTATCACCTACGACATCTGCCGCCATACCTACGCCGCCTCTGCCGTGAAGAAGTGGCCACCCTCACCACCACCATGGCGAAGAAACACTGTCGACCATCGCTGTAGTCATGGCTCTTGCGCCCCCGATGCACCCAATAAAATCCTAGGGCACAGCATCGACACCCTCTCCAGAAACCATGCCACCAGGATCAACCCGAAGGAAAAATCACCTGTTTCCGTGGACTGGCAGTGGTCTAGTTTCCCTATCATCTGGGCATGCAGAGTCAGTCCCCAGGCAAACTGATCACCAGCCAATACTCTCTCCATGACCATCAGCTGGCCCCCACTGATCCACTGGGTCGCCAGTGACCCATATACTCTCACAATCATCACTGCTATACAACGATGCACCAGGGCATCTATCGACCCAATGCTCACAACCATCCCTGACATAAAGTTTGGACCTGAACAATATCTCCGACCAACGGTCGCTAGGGCCAAATCCCTTGGCCATGGACGATTTTAAGGATGGAAATTTATTTTAAAATCTAGAAACCTTGACAAATCTTACTAATCCTTCATATGCCAACTATAAATGATTGGCGATATTTTTGTAAAAATATCCAAATTTCTAAAGATTTTATATATTTTTTATAAAATTTTGGTGATTTTTAAGCTAAAATAATTTTATCCAATAGAATTTGGGTGAATCATTTTTAAAATAGCGAAACTCGTTTTTGGAAAAACCATGGAAAATTAGCCCATCAGCGAAATTTAGCCCCTAAAATCATCCCTACGGGCTTCGGTAGCACCGGCTCCGCCGGTAGGGGAACACCCCGAAACGGGAGCCCAGTCAAGAAGTACACATCCTCCACTGCAGTGAAGGGGATCTTCTCTCCTCGCACAAGGAAGCAGTGGAGCTCAGGACTCCACATATGAATCAGGAACTACAGGAGATACTCCTACGCCCGTATCAACGGGCACTCAAAGAACCTTAGCAACCCACAGGCTGCCAAAGTCGCACGCACACCTGGCTCCTCAATGGCCACGGTGTCTCGCAGCTGAGACCAATATTGCTCTCGCCAACCCACTGGCATCATGAAAACTGTCCACCTGCATCCACAACAAAGAGTCTTATATCATCCCACGAGACCCTCAATAACATCACAAAGATCAATTTTTACACCCGTCAACCTTGCCTCTAAGGCGCGGCTGTTTCAACCCACAGGCGCGCACACATGCGCGCCTATTCACTACAMAGGTGCACACACATGCRCACCTATTAGCTACACAGGCGCGCACGTGTGCGTACCTGTTCGTTGCATAGGCACGCTCTAAGGCACACCTGTTGTTTGCACAGGCATGCACTAGTGCGTTCCTATTCACGCCACAGCCACGCGCAAATGCGCAGGTGTACAGTCGACATGCGTGCACATAGTACGCGCCTTTAATTTTCTTACCAGCACCCCCATGCGTGTCTATCCGATGGGAAGGCGCACACGTGTGTGCACCTACTTTCAGATCGCCCGCACACGTGGGGCTCACACCCACAAAATCCCTCTATACGGCCCTCCATACAGCCCCTGCCCAAAAATGGAATCCTATTTCTATGCAAG
>JASDQU010790073.1:10050-24527 GCA_032191745.1 Picea mariana | reverse complement strand
TTACATTGGACAATCCACCTCACCATTGAGTGGATTTGTAAAGAGTTCTTTCATCATCATTTTCCATTTTTCTTTGTTGTAAGAAGAGCTAGCTAGTGGGGGTCCAAGAGCCCTCCCTTGGAGGAAGAAGGGACTCATAGTCCCCTTTCTTCTTGGTGCTTTGTTTTTACTAATAGATCAGCCTCAAACATTGGTGACATGGGTCTTATGGTTCTTTTTGTTTCTATGTCCCTATGCTCATGAATTTAGTTGTTATTGCATTTCTTAGTTTAATTCTTAATTGTAGTCTTTTATTTTCTTTCTCTAACTCTTTTCCTTGCAGTTGTCCTGCTCAGCAGACCCAATTGAGCTTGCAAGGACCTCTATTTTGCTCACCAAGGTGACGAAAGAGGCGCAACATGTATGATTGTTCATTGTTCATGGTTTATTTACTCTAAACTTGTTGAATGATATTGGTATATTGATCATAAAGATAAATAACACTTACATATTGTGGTTAAAAGGATTAAAAATATCTATCACTGATACACCCCCCCTCTATTAATCCAACAACAACCTCTAAGAGGAATGCTCCAAATACAATAAAAATTCTTAACAAAACAATACATAACATTCTACTCAATATATAGCTATCTATTGAGAATCTTAACTACCAATGGGCCCCTTATAATCAGGACCAACCAACTAATTTAGGCCTTATTAATAAAATGGACCATTTTTACAATGGCTATTAACTAACTATTTAATGGGTCTTATTCAAGGAAGGTGGCATAGTACATTAATAAAGTATCCAAGGGGGTTAGAGTAGGACCCTAAAATTCCCTCCCCCTTCAAAAGAAGTGTTTTCCTCAATGTTGAAGGTGATGAAATTGTTGGTGAATCATTGTCATTTCCCATGTGGCATATTCTACTTGCATATCTTTCCACTGAATCAATACTTCATTGATCATGCACTGATGCAATTGGTGTTGTTTGGTATCCAATACTACTTTCATATGGATCCAAATGGAACCATATTCATCAAGTTCTAGTAGGTTGGTCTACACTTTGCAATTTGATCCCACAACCTTCTTCAAACAGGACACATGAAATAGTAGATGAATCTTGAAGTGGGATGGGAGAGATAGCTTGTAGGAAACTTGACCAATCCATTGTATGATTTGATAGGGACCATAGAACTTGGCAGATAGCTTCTAGGAAAATTTATGTTTGAGTGATATTTATTTATAAGTCTATAGGAGAAGAAACACTTTGTCGCCTCTATTAAAAGAACATTAAGATTTGTGTTGATCGACTTGTTGTTTAATTTGATTTTGCACCATAACCAAGTTGTCCTTGAGGATATGGATAATGGATTCTCTAGTATGAAGCGTTCTATATATTGTGTGAACTTTTGAGGTTCCTACTACATAGGATGCCACCGATAGGATTTTTCCCTATAAAAAATGCCATTTGGTGTCATTTTGATAGCTCCATCATAAGTGGTGATGTACCACCATTTGACAAGGGGAATCCATTGTTCCCATTGGTGCCAATTTTCATAAGAAAATCATATCAAATGGATTTCTAAGAACATGTTGACCACTTTTTTTTGACAATCAGTTTGAGGATGATATTCAATGTTCATATCCAGTTGTGTACCTTGAAGTTTAAATAACTCTTGCCAAGATTGGTTTGAAAATGTGGGATCCCAATATGAGACGATGGAAGTGGGCATAATATGTAGCTTAAAGATATAATCCATGAAGGCATGGGCCACTAATGAAGGAATGAAACAATGAGCTAGGGAACAAATGAGAATCTTTTGAAAAACAATAAACAACCACCATGATGACAAATTTGTCGACTTATTTTGGGAGTCCTGCAATAAAATCCATTGAAATCCCTATCTAAATCTATGTTTGGGATTGGCAATGCTTGAAATTCCTCTAGTATCTTCACCATATCTCTCTTTCTTGTTTGAAAAGAATCATAGGATGCTACGGAGTCTCTGCTATATTTTTTCATGTCGTCCTATAAGAATGAACACTTATTTCTCTCATAGGTTTTATGAAAGATAGAGTGACTTAATAGTGATGATGGGTGTAGCTCCTCTAAGACTCATTGTTTTAGGACCAAATATTTTCCTAGAACAATACACCCTTTATACCACAATGTATCTTGTTTCCATGTGTAACTTTTAGGTGGGTTGGGATCTACTTTAAGTCATTGGATGAGCTTCCTTAAACTATTGTTTTCTATCTATTTTGTGCTATCCTCCTAGATCCATCCTAGACTTGGTGAATGCTAAGGAAAGGAGTGATCCATCCTCCTTGAATTATCTAGATAAAGAATGAACCACACCATTATCTTTACCCTTCTTATATATGATCTAATAATCATACCCCAACATCTTGGTGATCCATTTATGATTCTCTATTGAAGACAACCATTGTTCAAGGAAGTAATTTAGACTATGATGGTCATTCATGATCTAAAAATGCCTCCCTATGATATATGGGCTCCAAGTCTCCACTACATGAATGATAGCCATTATTTTCTTATTGTATGTGGATTTTCCCAAATTTCATTCATACAACTGTTTACTAGTGAATGCCAAGGACATCCTTATTGCATCGATACTTATCAGATGCCTATACCTAAAGCTTCACATTCCAAGAAAAAGTTTTATTAAAATCAGACACTACTAATATTGAAGTAGTGCACATGGAATGCTATAAAGTAGCGAAGGCTTGTGCTACTACCTCACTTTAGACAAAGGCATTATTTTTAAGGAGTGAATTTAGGGTAGCTACTGTTTTGCCACAATTTTTCACAAATTTCCTATAGTGTCCTTTAAGTCCTAAGAATCCCCTCAAGTTATTCAATGTTTTTGGATGGGGCTAGTCTTCCATAACCACCACTTTCTGGGGATCAACTTGTACTTCCTCTTGACTTACAATGTGACCCAAATATTCAACCTTGGGAACCCCAAAAGAACATTTTGAACACTTCACAAATAATTGATTATCTCTCAATATTTGTATGGTATTATCAACATGCTCTATGTGTGATTCTCGTGCTTTGCTATAAATTAATATATAAACAAATAATACTATCACAAAATTATGTAGGAAGGGTTTGAAAATCTTGTTCACGAGTCTCTGGAAAGTGGATGGAGCATTAAAAATGCTGAAAATAATCACTAGAAACTCATAATGATCTTGGTGTTTTTAAAGGTTATCTTTGGGATGTTTTCCTCTTTCATCTTGATTTGGTGGTATCCTGAATGTAGATAAATCTTAGTGAAAAAAATTGATCCATGAAGTTCATCAAGGAGATAATCAATAAATGGGACGGGAAACATGTCCTTGATCATCAACCTATTTAGAGATTGGAATTCAAGAAACATGTTCTAAGTGCCTTCCTTATTTAATACTATGACTATTGGTGATGAATAAGGGCTTATACTGGCATGCTTGTATTGAGATGTATGACCCCCGCCTCCAACATCTCATGAATGATATTTTCTATTTCATTATTTTGTGCAAAAGGGTGTCGATCAGGACGTACATTTGGTGGTTGAATTCTTGGAATGAAGGGAATTCCATGGTCATGCTCTCGTTGAGAAGGGGGTAAACCCTTTGGAATCTTAAATACTTGATGATGTTTTTCAATGACTAGCTTCAAGTCTAAGTGGATTTCTTGTGTCTATTTATCCATAACTTGTATGGTATTAAATTGGGAAATAATAATAGAGTGGTCCTTCTTTAGTAAATTCTCCATATGATTAAAGAGAACTATTTTAGGAGATCCTTTCTGAATCCCAGAAAGGGTGTGTACATGACCCTCCATGAAACTCATATAGAGTCCTTTGAAATCCATGGTGACTAGTTCCAACATGTGTATCCATTCTACCCCCAATATTGTATCACACCCACCCATATCGATGGAAAATAGATGGGATTTGAATTAATAATATCCCATCTATAGTTTGACATTGTCATATCTACCCTCACATTTCATCATACCTCCATTGACAATCATGATTTGAAATTTTTGCATCAGGTGTACAAAACAATGGGCTTCTTTTACCACTCTCTTGTGAGTACTACCACTATCAACTAGGACTATGAGTTTTTGGTGATTGATCTAACCCATCAGTTTCAATGTTTGTGGAGTCGAAATTCTTGATAATTCATGTAGGAATATGAGTGGTTATTCATAAGAAAATGGAGGTTTCATATCTACTTGAGTTGGAGTGTTGGTGTCTTCAACCTGCAACTATGGTGTCTCTTTGACACTTATGTCTTCAGTTAGGAATTGAGTGGTCATATCAATTTGGAACAATATGTTTTCTTTACATCGATGACCTGGAGCATATTTTCTATCACAATTATATCAACGTCCTTGTATTTGTCTATATGACATTTCCATTGGAGACAACCTTTGTACTTTCAAGGGATGAGTATGAGTTTTCATTGGGGAAATGCCCTGGGGAGGACAAGTACATAGAATGAAGGTTGGTTTTTTTGTTTATGCATTGATCGTTGTGTCTACTTCTAGGTCCCTCTGGGTCACTTCCAACCAAGTAGTAGGACATTGCATTCTAAATTGTGCTCAAATATCCTCCTTGAGGAAACTAATGAAACATTCATTATAGAAAGAATGTGTTAAGTTCTTTGTATGTATGGATAATTGCTCAAAGGTGTACACAAAGTTTATGATTGATTCTATTTGGCATAAATTGGTAAGCTACCCCAAATAGTGAGTATCTCTCTCAAAACGTGCATGGATAGATTTAACAAACTAACTCCAATTGATGTAGTCTACATAGGATTTTTTATGTCATTCCCACCATTTCCATCATTCTTAATCTAGATACAGGACCCCCACCCTGAGTTTCATCATCTCATCCATAATTCACTAGAGGGTGAAGTCATGTTCCATCTAGGTGACCCATCCTAACATTTCAGAACCATCAAACTTGTTCAAGTCCACCTTAGGAGAACAGTTCTAATTGTTATTATCCATTTCTCTATTATTGTGCGAACCCAAAGAGGGTTGTGGTTGGATAAATAGTCCTAAGCTAGAAGTTTCTTCCTAGTCTGGCTCAATGTGTTGTGCAGTCTAAAGGTGTTCTTTTGGTGTTCCTCAAGCTAGCATACTCGTCAACTTCGCAGTCAACATCTTTTCAAATTTGGTTAGGATTTGATAATTTTACATTTTGAACTTCTCATTTAGATTCTTATCCAACTTCTCATATAGATTCTTATCAAAATTCTAATCCAACCCATTTATTTTATATTGAATTTTATTAAGTTGATCTTCCGTGAATTCCAACTTTCTTGTAGTAGAGTGGGTGGTCATTTTATCTTGGTAAGTATGATGTGGTTTATGGGATCTATCCTTCATAAGTGAGCTCACTAGAAAATGTTATTGGGTCCTAAGGAAAAAGGAGTGTCAATTTATATAAATCTCTAATATATGTGCAAGGTAAAATAATAGTACTCGACCCAATATCTCAAGGAACTAACTAGGGAGGCTCAATCATGCCCTTATCTATACTACTTGGATATCTAGGTACTAGAGAGTGGTCTCCCCAAGTGTTGTTCTAGGTGTACTATAGCAATAATGATATCAATTAAATTATATAAATCTGGTTTCAGGTATACCTAAGGGACTTCCTATATACCCAATGGTATGTGGAAGTGAGATTCCATATACATATACTTTCTAATGTGGTACTACTGGAGGGGGTACCATCAGGGGTTACAAGGGTTTCCAACAATGCAATTCCACTTGTATTCCCTATGTTTATTCTTAACTTACCATAATTTAACCCGCTAAAAATTAAATCATTGTGTTATTTAAAGACACCGGAACAAATCTCTAAAAAAAATTAAAATATTATGAGCTTTCTAACCCAAGAAAAAGCTCTTAAAATCACCAAAAAATAACTTGTGCAAGGTAGAGTTTGAGGATGAAAATGAAAATGAAAATGATCACAACTTATGCCATACTTCTTGGATTCGATATTGTAAACCCAATTATGGAATTCCATCTCTTCTCTGGATCTATCAGCACTAGTTTGACTGAAATATGTGCACTCTATCAAAAGATACCCAATCTGTGAAATTCATGACCTTCCTGGAAAAATCCCTAAAAGAAGGATGATTTTAAATCAATGATATCTCCACTTCTCGTACTCCATTTTGGATGAATGTTTTTTTGAAATTGGGTATTGTTTCAAGAGGAATTCATATCTTGATTTTTTTTCACCAAATTGTGCAAAAAAGAATTAATAAATTGACATGAATACTTCCATCCTCTTTTTCCATAAAAAATCAACAAAAAGAAGAAGAGACAATAATTCCCACTTTGTTCCCAAACATTCTCCCACTTAATGCAAAATGAAGAGATTTTATACCAATTGTAGTGTACTTAACCCAAAAAATTCATATCAATCAAATAAAATATAGTGAAAAACCCAAGAACACAAGAGAAAAGAGAGATAAACCCTAAGAAATATCTCTTTGATAATAAATAATATAGAACTATGTCTACTTGCCTCTTCAAGCAGGAAACCTCCAAGAGAAATGCACCATATACAATAAAAAATCTTGAAAAAATAGTACATAATCTTGTACTCAATATATAGCTATCCATAATGAATTGTAACTACCTATGGGCCCCTTATAATGAGGGTCATCCAACTAATTTGGGTTGTATTATTAAATATGACCCTCTTTACAATGAGTGACTATTAACTAACTATTTCATGGGCCTTATTCAAGGGAGGTGGCCTCATACATTAGTAAAGTATCTATGTAATGGGGTTAGGGTAGGACCCTAATAAGCCAATAGGTTTGAAAAATATTTGGTTTTCCAATTTTAGGAAGTATCTTGACCTTACAAGGTTAGGTTTTCCTATTTTAACCCATGTTTCCTTTGGAAAAATGTCCACCTAGGATCTGAAATCAACTACAACCTAAGGGATCAAAATTCCTTCAATATTTAGTTCAACTTGTCAATCATAGTCTTCGATAATTATTTCATCTTCATTTAATTGGCACAAGTTCTTTATTGTCTTCTATCTTTCTTTACAGCTTGTGAGTATGTTCAATACTTCAAGCAATGTAGCCATTGATTCTTATTCCTTTAAGAGGTTAAGAAATTTGTCAAGTACGACATATTTTCCTTTCTGCTTCTTTCTTTTAGGAGTCTTGCAAGTCTTCTTCTTTGGCTCTTTATCCAAATATGCCTAGAGCTTTGTTAATAATTTGTTTTCTCTTTCTAGATCTGAATACCAATCTTTATATTTTTCTCCCAAGTTTAATTTGAGGGGTTTCCTATAGAAATGCATCTTATCCCTTCTTCCCCCCTATCCCAATAATTATGTTTAGGTTTTTAGAATTTATCATTTCATGCTTTGACACACTCTGTAGGAGTTTGACATTTTTTCTATTCATTATCTTTTTTAAAATGATTGGACAATCCTCCAAGAAATGATCTCCTACATCGCACTTTGTACAGAATTTGAGATGAGTTATGTCCTCTAAAGGGAATTATAAACTTAACGAGTGATCTTCTTTGAAGCAAACAAAGTAATAATTTCTTGAAACTCCTCCTCAACCATGACCACATAGATTTCCATATTGACCTTGACCTCCATAATGACCTATTTTGAGGTAACCCCCATCTCCTCTTCCTTGGTGGCCTCCTCCCTATGGGGTGTGATTTGGATTGGTAACTTGAGCATGGTACACAATCTAGTAGTTTAGTTTATTTCTATGATTGAGCTATCATTATGACATGTGGGTTATTTCATCATATATTTCACACCACTTTGGTTTGACATTATTTAGATTGTGTGAGAAATATCTCATGGAATGGTTCATCATGTCTTTATAGATGTCACAAAAATACTATGTGTTCATTATTATAACATCTTGATGTCTATTATTTGACTCCCTATATTTGCAATGGTCTTTTGTGTGGCCATCATGAATGCAAATTATGTACCATAGGTCTCATCTTCTCATTTCCAAGTCATGAATTGATCTTTGCATTTTTTTTAGTTTCTATTGTAGTCTTGTATCCATCAATGAGGTTATCCCATCATTGTCAAACTCTATATGTTTTCTTTTCCAAGAGGCCCTTCACAATATTTGATATCATTCATCCTCAATGGTTCCCTAATTATTTGGAGTAGACCAACCATTACATAATCAATTCATTATCGGTTATGTAATGGGTCAACCTCGAAATCCTTAAAACCTTTATCAGAATCCCTAATGGATTCTCCTAGAATTTGCTTGATTTCTTTTTATTTATATGCTACCAAATTCTTATCATCTTGGGTTTTAACTAATGTCAAGAAATTGATCTCAATTTATTCATTGGTACTATTATGATTGTTAATAAAATTTATAAACCATGACAAGGATCTTTTTATAAGTACCCTTGCAAACTGCACCATTTGCTAAATTTCATCTATTACATCCATAGTGTCCCAAGTCATTTAACAAATAAACCAATGTCTCTTTGGGTCCTCATCACCCTCATGTAAAGGGAACTATCCCATGTTACTATGTGGCATGTTTGTTGGAATCAATGGATGAATATGGAGGTGGTGGTGTTGGTGTTTTTCCTAAGTGATTCAGATTCTCAACTGGTTTTGTTTTTTATTACTATTGTTTTCAACCAATGTCTCTTGGCCAACTCTTTCTTGTACTTAACCACACTATCTCTTATAATTAATATATCTTCTTTGCAACCCCCCGGTGGTGGAATTTGAGCTTCCTCGCTAAGCAATTTTGATAAGGGGGTGCTCCTATGAGATCCTCAATATGTATAAGAAAGTCGTTTTCACCTAGATTGGGTGTAATATTTATGGAATTTGGATCCAAATTTTATCTATGACTTGTCCTTCATCATTTAGTAGACTCCAAATAGATGCCAAACCAATTTTAGCATGCAATCAGTGTTTGATTTCACTAATATCGAGGCCTAGTCACATTGGATCTAGTGTTCTACATATCGCAAGCCCCAACTCATCAAACTTCATATTTTCAGTACTTTTTGATAGATGTAGGATCCCAATCCTACCTCCATCAACTACATATTCACATCCATATTATGAACTGTCAAGGTTGATTCCTCTTCCACATCTAACCATTTTTCATCCCTTGGATTAGATAGGTATAACACTTTGTCAACATGTCTCTCCACTAACTCTTCTTCTCTTATGGACCAATAAGGTTCTATGACATCACATATCTCATATCTTATTCTTTGCTTATTGTATTGTTCAATATTATATATCTAAAACAAGGGTTTATATTGTCACATTCTTCTTGTAGTTACTTTCTTTTTTTCTTCTTCCAATGTGTATTCTCTTTATCTCCCAATCAATGTTTATTTATTTCCTCTCTTTGGCATGCTTATGCTTCCCCCTAGTCTATTTTTTCTTCAATGAGATTCAAATAAGGATTTTCTTCTTTTTTGAGGAATCTCACAAGTGTGAGGAAATAAACACCCATACTAAACCAGCTAGGAAAGAGAAGATAGGTTTAAGCAGAAAATAAATGACAAACACACATTACACAGATTTTACCCTAGAAACCCAACACCAAGAAAAATAATGTTCCTTGAGCTTTTTTTTTCTCTTGTTTTATTATTCATTCATCAAATAAATAGTTTCATGACTAACCTTGGTATACACCTAGGAAAACATCACCATCATACGCTCTTGATTTACACAAGAACAACCCTACAACCAATTCGGTTTACATCTACATGACCATCAATCTTCATCTAAAAGTTAGCATGAACATCAACTTAATACAATTACAACATGCCTTATTTATATTCTTTACACCATGAAAAACCCTAAATCATGTTACCAAGAAATAGTTACATATCCACATAGATGATTGGCTACAATCTCTTGAATCTTGAGATTTTGTTATAGTCGACTTCAGTCGGTTTAGCAGTCAACTACCTAGTCGACCTCCAGTCAGTCTTTATTCAGTTGTCACTCAATCTCATGTTGACCTCCTATCAACAGACCTTCAATCACTTCCCATTGATCACTTTGACTTATAATTCTCGGTCAATCACTTTAACCTTTGAGTTGACTTAAATCATCAATCGACTTATCACCCAATCAATCCATCTTGACTAAATAGTTGGATGATTGTTTTTTCACTACAAAGAATATAACAACCCAACATTCTCCCACTTGTTGTATTATTTGTTGATATAGGAGAACATGAACATTTGTTCACTAACCCAGGGTAACAATGACCATTTCCTCTCTACACCAAGAGAACTTCATAACACTCACAAACTTGGTTAAATAGTCTTCTATGTTTTCTAAAGTGTCTACCTTCTCCAACAACACATTCTTGTTTTTCACCATGTCTCCCATAAATGGTATTGTACATCAATATGCTTCATCATGGAATGGTACTTTGTGTTCTTTTCTAGAAATATTGTGCTTTGACTCTCACAATTTATCTTCATATCTCTTTCCTCAAACCTAATCCTTGAACAAAGTTGATGGAACCATACTGCTTCTTTTCTTTCATGAGTGGTTTCCATGTATTTAGCTTCTATTTTCAACAAGGTTATGACTGCCTAACTACAAGGAGAATACATTTTAGTGGAGGTTTTTAGTCTTACAAAATGAAAAAAATGAAAAAAAACCTCAGCTACAACCTCCTCTATTGAATGCAGAGGTTTTAGCGAATGTTCCATATAACTAAAAAAACATTGGGCGGGCATAGGTTGTAGCAGAGGTTTTATTTTTCGTTTTGTTCTTATAAAAAAGAATTGATGCAGTATTATCAAACACACACCAACGTGTAACTATAATCAAAATGAAACCTACAAGTTAATATATGTTGGACACACGAATTATATAAATGTGAATGTGCATTTTATTAATCATATGATACACATATATATACATTATGTGATTGTTGGATTCATCGTCCAAGGTATATTAGACTACCGATGACCATTACTATCACTTGACGTTTCATATTTCGTCAAGTGGGTAGCCCTAAAGGATTACGTTTCCAACATTTCCCCCCTTAATCTGAAGGGGTGTATATGAGTCCAAGGTGAGAGCCTATATCTGAAAGTGGAAACTGAAATATGGAAGTGTGCAGTTGTTGATGGTTGAATGTGCCCTCTGAATTTTATGGTTTTTGGATGGCCACAAACCAAATGATGGTGGTGGTTTAAGGAAGACCACAAACTAATTTGGTGGTTGAAGGATGACCACAAACTCTAGAACTCTGATCTAGGCTCAATGGTTCCCAGAACATTTCCTAAGTTAGCTAGAAGTTGAATTTGATGTCTTCTACTAATGGAAAGTGATCTCGATGTTGGTTTAAATATGACCATAAACTATGATGTAGAAGAAGATGAAAGTCTTCTACCAAGTGGAGGTTTAAGGGAAACCACAAATTAGAAATTGTTGTGTGGCGGTTTAAGGAAAACCAAAAAATCAAATCATGATCGCTTGTTATTGCTCGACTAATAGGGCTTCGAAACTAGAAGTCCGACTGTCAATCGTTGATGTTGTTCCCCCCTGTCAGGGACAAGGTGAAAAGACCAAAACATTTCCACTACAAGATGTGTCAATACTCGAGATTGAATTTGTCGATATGACTGACATATTTTCTTGACCATTGATGACCATCACCAAGAATTCATCCACCCATAGTGGTTCTTTACTCTTGCAATTGTCTTGCGTTTGAAATACCTATCTGAAGGATGATTGTGTTATCGACAATGCTCCCAAGGATGAATATCGAAGCACTGATATTCATCATGGCCAACTCGTTGATAGTGTTGGCATATCAGAATATGCTTTCAAACTACTTTCTTGAAGCAATCCAACACTCTGAAACTGGATCGGTTTGGTGTAATATGGGTTATGAAAGGTGACATCATTTTCATATGTGATACATGTTTTGTTCTTGTTCTACCTGATTTCTTCCCAAGGTCTGATGATCCACTTCGAAAGAAGAAGTTGATCTTTCTCTCTACTTGAATATGGAGCTATCTCACTAAGTGGATCCTATGTTGGTTGTTGGTCCGAATTAGCATTATCATCTTCATCATCTTCACAAATAGGGTTTTGAACAAGGGCTAGTTCATAATGTTTTCGAAGAATCTTTCACTCAAGTGCATCTTGAAGAAGTCGATTGTTTACAACAATGTTGTTTTGGCTTGTGTAACTTTCAAGTATGTTATAACAAACTGTAAAGTGGTTTTTCCAATGGTGATTGTATTTACCACAGAAGAGAGGATTAGACTGTTCAGTAACTCTAACAGTTCCTCAACTTGAGCCATTTTGACACTTAGATCTCAATGTTTTATTGCAACTCCACCATGGCTTTACAATGAAAACTCAACTATGTAGACTCAATAAATGAAGGGTGTCAAATTCTATAAAAAAATGCACCCATTTACAATGTAAACCAACTTAATTTTAAAAATGTACAAGTAAACTTACAATGCTTCAAATGTGTTATCACTAATCACAGAGTTGTTGGATAACTGGAGAGATTTGATTGTTTTCTATCAAGGTAATGAGTTGAGAGGAAATCACCAAGATGGTTGTGCACCAATGGAAGCACATATACACATAAGTCTGCAAGAGATTGTGTGTGCCAATCTTGTGGCATAATGAATTCACTACACGTAGAGGTATATTATAGGTAGATAATTCTTCTATTAGATAGAGAAATTTTTGAATCTCCATGGCCTAATTAAAGTCTCAAGAGCTATCAAAGCACTGGAATGAGCAAGAGCACCAACAATATTTATTCTCTCAACATCGATACAATTCCCAAATGAGTGTTCCTCTAAATCGCGAGTTGGATGATTCCGTGGACAAAAACTCCCATGAGTTAGAGACTTTTCTCCACTGAATTCAAAATGTGCATTGTATGCATGTATGGGTAATCCATCTTACATTTGATTTTACAACCTTGCATTCTTCCTCCACCTCTTTCTTCAAACCATCTGCATATAGAAGTTATATATCCAACAACCACTTAGTTGGAGATGCATTCAACACTCAGCGAGAGATAAATAATAGGCAATGAGGGAATTTTGATACTCTTCCCACGCTTTGTGAGTGGCTTACCAATGCACATTCTCTATACTCTCCCGAGAGGTATCACACTTTGACATTGCAATGATTTTTTTATTCACTCTTGGACTATGCAAACACTGTTACTAACAACAAAAAGACACAGATGGGATAGGTATAGTGAAACCTTGGATTTAAATGATAGTTGAGCTTGAAACCCTAATGCGTAGAGATAATTGCTCTTCAACATCTGGGCGTATCTCGAGGGTGATTCATACTCATTTCCATGAAAGTTTATTCACATAGGTTGAGCTACAAATAGCGTTTTCCTTCTTCATGGTCTGTTTAGATTTGCAAATGGCATTTTCCTTGAGGCTGGAAAGTCCAGTAGAATACCCACTAGTTAGGGTTATGTATAGGCTTCCCCTAGACCCACGACCTTCTAATTCATCATATTGCTGGTCACCACCAATGTTTGATCTAGTTTCCATCACAGGAGAAGAAATGGCATCGTGTGTGAACCCTAACACAATGTCTGGTTCTCTCGGCAGACGATAATTCTCTCTTCGATGCCAACCCTACAATTAGAAATCCACAAGGATGAGAGACCATTATGCCTTCACCCACTTTGGGTTTCAATATGATTGGACATTCTTTGAGGATCAGAAGATATTCCAGGAATCCACACCCATCAGCCTGTCAATGGATGGCCCAAATGATAAATTGTGAAGCAAGAAATGCAGAGAGAAAGAATAGAACAGAAAACAGTATATTAGAATATAAGAAGAAGAGTACAAAACGAGTACATAAAGAAGTTCTGAAGTAGTAAGTACTATGCAAAGGGAAATAGTTGAGCTAAATGGGCTCAAGAAAAACAAGAGTAGAAAGTACAGTTGGCCAGGACAATTGGCAATGTATAGTCAGCTTGTTGAGGTTACATTATATTTAACACTCCCTCTTAAACTCAACAGTTACAAACATCAGCACTGATTATGCCTAAGTGCTGTCTCTGAAAATCAAAAACCGATTTTCCCAGTGGCTTTGTAAAGATATCAGCAAGCTGATCTCGAGAACCACAGAATTGTAGTGCAATATCACCATTAATGAACTATCTCGCGTATGAAATGAAAACGAGTGTCAATGTGTTTGGTTTTCTTGTGAAACACATGATTTTTGGATAAAACAATTGCTGAAGTATTATCACAAAAAATAGGAGTTGGATCCTTTTCTGTATGTGACATATCTTTCAATATTCTTCTCAGCCACACAGCTTGACAAGAAGCTGAGGTAGCAGCGACATACTCTGCCTCTGCAGAAGATATTGAAACAATTGGCTACTTCTTTGATGCCCATGAGATTAGGTTCATGCCCAGTTGAAAAA
>JASDQU010790072.1:269893-282903 GCA_032191745.1 Picea mariana | reverse complement strand
GATCTGTAAATGATGTGATCAGATAGAAGGACTAGATTTTGATGAAACATTTGTGCCCATAGCAAGATTAGAAGCTATCGGGATGTTTCTTGCCTATGCTTGTCATAAAATGTTTAAAGTCTATCAAATGGATGTCAAGTCCGCTTTTCTAAATGGAGATTTAAGTGAAGAAGTATATATCAAACAACCAGAGGGTTTCAAACTGTCTGATAACCCTGACTTAGTATGCAAGTTGAAGAAATATTTATATGGGTTAAAACAAGCCCCTCAAGCCTGGTATCACAGACTGGATACGTATCTCAAATAAAAAGGGTTCAAGAGAGGAACTGTTGACAACAATCTGTATATTAAAATAGAGGATAATGATCTGCTCATCGTATTGGTCTATGTAGATGGCATCATCTTCGGATGTAATAAGGATTCATTGGTACAATGGTTTTCTTCTTCCATGGAGTCTGAGTTTGAAATGTCTATGATAGGAGAACTGTCATTTTTTCTTGGTCTGCAAATTACTTAGAGGGTTGAAGGGATGTTCATTTCTCAAGAAATATATCTAAGAGAAATGCTGAAAAGGTTTCAAATGGAAGATTCTAAACCTATGGGTACACCTATGGTTACTGGATGTAAATTAAGCAAGGATGATGATTCACCTGATATTGATCAAAGGTCATATAGATCAATGATAGGTAGCCTGTTGTACATCACACCATCCCACCCAGACATAATGCATGTTGTAGGAATGGTAGGAAGATATCAGGCCACACCTAAACAGAGTCATTTGCAAGCTGTCAAAAGGATATTCAGGTACTTGAAAGAAACAATGACTTATGTTCTGTGGTATCCCAGAAATCAGAATCTTTAGCTAACTGCTTATTTAGATGCAGATTGGGAAAACTGTGTTGATGAGAGAAAAATCACCAATGGAGTAGCATTCTTCCTGGGAGACTCTTTAGTAGCATGGCTTAGCAAAAAGCAAGGTTCCATTTCTTTATCAACTACTAAAGCAGAGTATATTGCTACTGCTACCTGTTGCACTCAGGCATTATGGATGATTTAGACACTTGCAGACTTAGAGGTAAAGTATGTTGCACCAATCCCAACTCATTGTGATAACACTAGTGCCATCAGTGTGTCTAAGAACCCTATATTCCACTCCAAGACCAAGAATATACCCATAAAATATCATTTTCTAAGAGAGAAGGTCACCAATCAGGTTGTTCAGGTTCAGTACATTCCAACAATAGAACAAATAGCAGACATCTTTACCAAACCTCTAGCCAAGACACCATTTGAATATCTCAGACAAAAGCTGGGTGTCATCCTGTCTCACAACTAAGAAAGGCCATCCTGTTAGGGGGAGTCTTGTATTTATTGCATATCTGATACCTCCTAAAATTACAGTAATAGTTTAGGGGGAGCGTGTTTCTTCTTTGACATTGATGTCAAAGGGGGAGAAAAGGAATGGTGCAGATTGGATGCTACAGGTGGAGGTCCAAACAGATTATCACAGCCGTTCAGGGTTTCCATCAATGCCAAAGGGGGGGAATGTTGGCATGTTTATACAAGAAATGAATGCTTTTCATTGATGGAAAGTACAACAATAATGTGCCAGGTGGGCACTAGAAGCATTTCAGGAATTAGTGCAGAGTCGATCGCAGTGCCTCATCTCGGGAGGAGAAGCATTTCTGATTGTTGGATCCCATTCAAAATTCTCGAAAGAAGGAGGATCATCAGATGATGATTGTAGAAAAGAAGAACGCACAGAAGAGGAGGACAAATCTCAAGCTTCATATCTGAGAGCAATATCCGACCATCGTTGGATCAGGGAAAACCTGCATGTTCATTAAGTGTAAAGAGAAGCGAGCATACAAAATCCTGAAAAAGGGAGGACCATCCATCTACGGGCAAGAAATGTGGTGAAATATTAGCATTTTGCTGACTGGAAAGTCAAAGTTTAGAAATGATCCAACCTTTCACCTCTCAAAATTGCGATATGTGAAATCTTGAAATCATCTCAGCCGTCAGATCAAGGTGTGATCTAGACCGTCGATCCGACTCCATTTTGGAGTTTCACGGATCGGGAGTTGGAGATGTAAAAGAACATTCACCACAAAAATACCAAAATTGCGATATGCAAAATCGCGATTTAATCATATCCGTCAGATCAAGGTGCGATCTGGACCATCGATCCGACTCCATTTTGGAGTTTCGCAGATCGGGAGTTGGAGATGTAAAAGAACATTCACCACAGGAATGTTGAAATTGCGATATGCGAAATTGTGAAATACTTTAGGCCTTTGGTCTCAGCCGGTGGTCACACCATCGAAGAGATGAAGAAAAGAGTACGTACAGACAACATCCTTTTCGGCGTTTCGAGGATCGCAACTTGGAAAGTCGAGAAACTTCACAACGGGATTAATGAAAAGGCTAAATGCGAAATCGCAAAAAGAAAGTTATGAACAAGCGCTCGGTCATGGCCATGGTCATATAAAGGAAGGAGATAGTGAAGAAAATCTTTGTTTCGAAGTTTCAGATATCGCAACATGGACTAGGGAGACACTTGGCCACAGGAAGGTCGAAATGCCGAAATACGAAATAAAGGCAAGTTTAATGAAGATCATTCAATGGTGCAGATGAAACTAAAGGAGATCAGAGGGCTACTATTGCACGACACAGTGAAACTGCCAGAAACCAGTGATGAGTTCTATCAGAGGACTTGAAGACACTTCGAGGTGATTGACAGAGGAGGTGAAGAGTCTCAAGGGATCAACCAGTAGAACAAAAAATGTTCGTGGAGGCGATTGACAGCTGGATGTGCGTTGGAGCCTGTAACTGCAACAGAGAGGGTAAGCTCTACTGTAACAAAGAAGACAAAAAGTCTTGACTCTCAGAGAGGCTGAGGAATCTCAACATAACACCCAGTGATTTTGAACATGTGGGAAAAACCACCAAAGAAGCTGAAGAGTCCTGATGATGATGATGCAGAGCACTCGAGATGTGGTGGAATTTGGCGCGGTGTGAGCATGCAGAGGAATGGCGAATATTCCATGCACAAGGGGCACAGAGACTATAAGAATGCATAAAAAAGAAGAGAGAAGTGTTGCTACTGTTGAGGTTGATGGTACTATTACGGTGGCTCTTGCTATTGAGAGTGAATCAAGCATGAAAAGGAAGGGAGTGAAACAGCTGAAAAAGCAGACAGAGTAAGGAAATACAACAGAACAATAATTAGTCTGGTAAGCCATTGTTGAATGTTATATCACTGTAATAAGGTTTAGTAGCAAAGATTATTAATTAAGGGTGGAAGGGAGGTGCTAGGGAGGATTGTGTGTCCTCAGTGTTTCAAGTAGGTTCTTGAACATAGGGAGGTGTAGCTTCCATCTGGTTGCAGCCAAAGAAACCAGGATGGCAGGGTGGTGCAATGGAGAACTGTTGTTCTTTGTTTTACAGATTGGTTCCTCTATGATTGGAAGTTGGTGCTTCAATCCAGTTGGTGCTGTAACACTTGGGGAGTTGGTGCTAGAAAAATCAGGGAGTTGGTGCTTCCTTCTAGTTGGTGCTAGAGAAACCTGGGAGTTGGTGCTAGAGAAACCAGAGAGTGGGTGCTCTCAGCAAGTAGCAGCTTGCAAAACTGAGGTTGCAGCCTCATTATGAGTTGGTGCTCATATGTATGATAATGTAAAGAATGTAAATATTACTTATCATATAAAGAAAAAGAGGTTTTTACCCTTTACGGGTTTCCTCAGGAAATATCTATCTCTATGTAGCACATGACTGATGCTGACTATGCTATTTCTTACTTCCCTGCACTATTGTGAATTTCATTAAGTGTGTCTGCAAAGAATTTAAAATAAGTATAAATTGTTTAAGCATGGTAACAACTGATTCACTCCCCCCTCTCATTTTTCCAACAACCTTGGCTATGATCACAGGCCAAACATTCAAGCGCTTCGCTTTCCAGTTCAACGGTCCAGATCTCTTCTTCGATCCAATGGCTTAGATCTCATCATGACTTCACATGTCGGGGGTTTGAACACAAGCCAACCCTGACACTTCCAACTTCTGATATCTGATACTTTCTCCAGATCAACGACTGATATCCTCGGTGATCCGACGAATCAGATCATTTCACGACTTCACATATTGTGAGTTCCTACAACTCTCAGCTTTGACCTCTCCAACTTGCGAGTCAGGGAAATGATGATCTCTCACCACGTGTCATGTGGTTCCAATGGCCAGGATTCCTTCGTAGCTTTGGAGTGTTGATTGACTCCTGAGCTTATCCTCCTTGCAGCTCCACTGGATCTAACCATTGTTGGTCCTTCGCACTCCGATCCAACGACTGAGGTCTAATATCCTCCTCTGTGGGCTCCTTCTGTGTGGATTTTGATCTGATGGCCATTGTCGCTCCTCCTCCTGAGCTTATGCTTCTTTCTGAGCATTGATATTTGCATACTTACGTTATTCCTCCTGAGATTCTCGAGCTTTCTTTGTTGTGTCTTCAATGATGTTCTTTCCATGCACACTCTGCCTGTAATCCTACCAACATCACTGTTGTTCTTTCCATTAATGAAAATCACACTCTTCCTATAAACATGCCAACAATATCCCCCTTTGGTATTGATGGAAACCTTGAATGACTGCACTATTCTTCTTAGACCTCCAACTGTAGCATCCACATCTTTTCTCCCCCTTTGACATCAATGTCAAAGAAAACATGCTCCCCCTGAGTTGTTGCAGTACTTTTGATAGGTATCATATATTCAACCAACACATAATCCCCCTGACAGGATGGACTCTCTTAGGTTGATAGTGGGGTCATGCCCAAATTCTGGCATAGATACTCAAACTGGTCTTGTGCAAGCGGTTTAGTGAAGATATCCGCAATCTGATCTTTGGATGGAATATAATGCAAAGAAACCATAGATTTGGTTACCTATTCCCTCAAGAAATGATACTTGATGGGTATATTCTTGGTCTTAGAGTGAAAGACAGGATTATTCGACACACTAATTGCACTGGTATTATCACAATGAATTGGGATCGGTGCAGTATATTTTACTGCCAAGTCTGTAAGTGTTTGAATCATCCACAATACTTGGGTACAACAAGTGGCAGCTGCAATGCATTCAACTTCTGTATTCGATAAGGAAATGGAACCTTGCTTCTTTGTCAACCATGCTACTTGTGATTTTCCTCCACTCATGCTTTTATCTCCTAAGAAGAATGCACCTCCACTTGTGCTTTTCCTTTCATTGACGTAGTTAGCCCAATCATCATCTGAATAAACTGATAGTTGAAAATTCTAATTCCTAGGATACCATATGCCATAGTCCATTGTTCCTTTCAAGTATCTGAGAATTCTTTTGACAGCTAACAAATGAATCTGTTTAGGTGCGGCCTGATACCTTCCCACCATTCCAACAGCATGCACTATGTCTGGATGGGATGTTGTGATGTACAATAGGCTGCCTATCATAGACCTATATGAACTCTGATCAACATTAGGTGAATCATCATCCTTTCTTAACTTACATCCAGTGACCATAGGTGTGCTCATAGGTTTAGAATATTCCATTTAAAACCTTTTCAACATTTCTCTTAGATACTTTTCTTGAGAAATAAATATTCCTTCAGACCTCTGAGTAATTTGTAGGCCAAGAAAAAATGGTAGTTCCCCTATCATAGACATTTCAAATTTAGACTGCATGGAAAAATCAAACCATTTTACCAATGAAGCATTACTACTACCGAAGATGATGTCTGTTAGAACTAGAAGTCACCTTCATATTGCGTTGAAGTTAATACCAGTACACATCAGTTTATATGTCACGGGTTGATTTTAAAATGGTCAAATGGGCGCAGACTCAATGATAATAACGTTCTAACTCAGAAATCTGGTCTAGCATGCACAAGCATTTGAGGTATGGAATCAACTTCAGTCAGTAAGTTGGAGTAAGGGTGAATAGAGGGAATACTTTGGAGAGGAGAGTGTAGAGGTCTGCTATGGACATCAAGTCTTCAAGCAGCCTAAGGAGGAAAAACTCAAACACAAGATCCTCTTGGATTTAAATTTCAAGGAAACTGAAAGAAATTATAACAACACTATAATCAAAACATTCATCATATTACAGTTACAACAATTCATGTGAATCAGTCAATCATGAACTCTCTCAGTATCAGAGGAAAATAATATGGAGTAAGAAATATGACTTAGATTAACCAAGATGTCTCAAAAAACAAATACATAACCAGAGAACTAG
Source organism: Picea mariana (assembly GCA_032191745.1). NCBI lineage: Eukaryota > Viridiplantae > Streptophyta > Pinopsida > Pinales > Pinaceae > Picea > Picea mariana. The sequence continues at coordinate 276,640 of JASDQU010790072.1, read as the reverse complement.
TGTTCTTCATAAAAATATTACAATAGCAGGGATCCTATCTCAACCATTCGACCTTTACAAAATATAAAAACTGAGTATATATACTCAAAGCCACTAGATCCCACCAGGGGCGTGCTCTGGTCACTACATTCAAGGCTCAACATCCACATTTTCTTTTGTCAAGATGCACTTGCATTGTTCTGTCAAACACAAGATCAGATCAATATGGGCTTTGCAGGAAAATCTGCTGATAGGGAAACTTTGGGTTGACACTCTGCCTCCATAGCCAATTATTCCATGATTTCCATTTATGGAATGAAATGAGGTTCCAAACACCCCTCTACTTTCATTAAATACTTTCATCGGGATCGAAAAGAGGCCCAATATTTATGCATGTTCTAGGCAGTGCCAATGATCCCTTTGAACTGATCTCGACACTTTGAAACCACACAACCCTTTGTTGAGACCAAGATGGGTGCTTTGGGACTTTGGCACGACTTTTCTCCATTTCTCCACACAACCTTGGGCCATGACCTAGGGATCCCATGTGAAATTTCAGGATTTTTCATTTTGGGAGTTTTCAATCCATTCAACCTCCAAAATCCCGATGCTTGATCCTGCGAAATGACATATCCAAATCGACGATCAAACTCGTTTTGAATTTTATGGCCATGATCATTTCCTCGAATGGCCTCAGCTGCCTACCACTCAATAAGCACTTATCTTTCATTTAGCCCCACTTTCCATATGACGTTGGGTTGCAACCGTGTGCCTAATTCCCAGGCGTTTCAGGATTTCGCGTTTCACGAGTTTGCATTGTGTTCCATGCTGAAATATCTTATTCAAGAAATCACCATTGTTTGGATCGGGTGACACGTTTTCCTTTGCATCAGAGGGTCCTAATAAACATAGAAATTTCGGGACCTTGGTCCTTTGGCTTTTCTCAGTTTAGATTTCCCGAAATGACTTTCTTCACATTGATCCTGCGCTGCATGTTCTTATGGAATGGATGACCAAGATCATTTCAGGACTTTGCACTTCACGAGTATTCAAGACTCTACCCTCTTACTTTCCCGAATCACGAAATCATGAAAAGTTGATCCAATGGTCCAAATCTCTCCTTTAATCAACGATTGCAATATTTTCGCGATTTCACATTTCGTGAGTTCTGATGACTCTACTCCTTGACCGCTCCATCTCGTGAAACCATGAAATGATGATCATGCACCACGTGTCTTTCGCAGCACCAACGTATAGGATTGGCCTCGCGATTTCAGATATCTTTCTGATGCTATACTTCGTGTAACTCTATGATCCTAATCGCCCGGTGGCCACCAATATTTTTTGTCTGATGGATCTGACGACCAAGACTAATCCTGTGCTTGATGGATTTTCATCGACCGGGTATGTGTGCACCTTTGCATAATCGCTCCCTGACTTTGGATGAAAAACATTTGTGGGTTTTTTAAGCACACTTATTTCGCATTTGGTCACCCAATGACCAACTTCAAAGGAAAATAATTCCCTTGCAAAAATATGTGATAACATTAGGCTCCATGGGTGATAGAGTCCTCCCTGTGAGGCTCTAAGATCTCCCTTTGCAGTTCCATTCGCCTTTTGTTGGGCTATGGAGTCAAGCTCAAAAAAACCCTACTAAAGACTATAAATCCAACAAGTAAAAACAAAAATAAACACACATGCTCCAAGGAGCTTATTTATGTACAAAAACCTAAGATAACTGATTTTTACAAAGCACTAGGTGAAAGAAAACTTCCACCATAGCCACCCAGACTATCTGGTAATATGATCATTTTCTTTCCTGTAGATAATCCACAAAAGGCTAAGGAAGTATGTCAAAAAAACGAGGACATGGCTTGGAACATTGACTATACCCCCAAATGATGATAAGGTGAATAAAATTGTAGGCTCCAATGCTTTTGGAAAACACAACTCCATATATAATCCCACAAGGTCACAAAATTTATAATCAGGGGAGTTCAACTGGTAAGAAATTAACTCTTGTCATTTATTGCGGCTCACCCGTCATGTGATGTTATCAGAGTGCATGGATGGGTGGAGAACTAATGCAGGCTAGTTGATACCAGGTGATACCTGCTCAATTATAGGTTATGGACAGGAGATAAACTGCCCACTAAGATCCTTCTTTACATGTTGCTTTGTGCTTTTAGTGAGTCTAGGATAGTTGATTTCTACCCAATTCTTTTCCTTAATTAATAAAGGAAAAGGATCTATAGTGTGGTCTTGGAAATCTTTCATAACACTATACTCACCTGTGAGTATTGGTGAACTAATGCAATTTTAACATTTTAGAAAATCTGAAATGTAGAACTCCATGTATATGGCCACGGGATCATGAATATTGTGACAAAATGTTGGCTTCTTTGGAAGGCCAGGATGCTCCTCTGCAAAAATCTCTCTCATCGTAAATAAATTCCCTTTTTCTTCATCTGAAACCAACTCTCGATCATCAATAGTTGCAATTTTTTCTCCAGAAAAATGATCATAAGATAAAGGGGTAGCAGGATTTAGACCATGATAACTATGATCAGTCAAGGACATACACCCATTTATGCAATCAGTTTCTACTACATGCTCAAAATGTTTTGGAAACTAGTCATAAGATGGATATGTATTCCTACCCATAGAAAAATCTGCAAACGATGAAGAACTTAATTCCAACTGTGAGTCATACCTACTTCTCGGTTGTTGTTCCAGATCTGATTCATGTTCACTATATTATTCCTCAGAATCTGAAATAGACTATCAGTCTTCTTCCTCATGTTCATACAAATATGCCTGCCTATGACCCCACATGCTAGCCCTGATGTTCTCTTCAACCTCTCCAGCATCCTCAAACAGATGTCTCAATGATGAATATTTCCTCTCTCTCAGGAGAAGGATGAGCTCTGGATGCTGAGCCATGATATAGTACACCATGGCAACAGTCTCTTTGGGTCTGATCTCCACAGGCATTCTATGAAAGATGTTGTAAAACCTCTTGTTGAAGACAACCAAGGCTTCATCTTCCCCTCTCCTCAAGGCATTAAACTCAAACCAATATTGATCAAGGGATTTGTTCTCACCCCAAAACTTTAAAAAATCATGGCATAGCTCGGTCCATGAACCAATAGAACCGGCCTCCAGACATCTAAACCACATAGCAACATCTTCAGACAATGAATGTGAGAACAAACTCATGGTAACATCATCATGAATGATCTCAAACTGATCAATAAATTTCTCAAAGTCCCTCAAGTGCCTCTCAGCTATCACATGATCCTCCCCAGAAAACCAAGGAAGATACTAAAAGGAATCAAGAGGATAAGGGTTAAGGCGATATGGCAGACTCAGAGGTTTAAATAACTTATTTCTTATTTTAATTTGAAAAGAAATGGGATGAATAAGGGATTCAACAAGAGGATGGGGAGGCTTAGCAGGAATAACAGGAGGTAACAATATTTGAGAAGATTGTGAATTATTTTCAACCTCCTTAAGGCTACAAGGGTGATCAATTTCAAGAGGAGATGCAATACATATCTCACTTTTATGAATAAGCAGAGGTGAAGGCACGAGATCAGTATCTACAACACAAGAAGGGTGTATGATTTATTCGTCCAAGGATGGATGAACAAAAGAAGGCTTAAGGACATCTAAATATACAAAGTAGAGGATAATCCTCTCTATAAGTAAAGGGAAAGAGAGAAATGAGCTGATAAATAAAAACAAGATTTCATTAATCAAGCTCATAAACCGATACCTGGTCTTTCCCTTTGGCATGGTCATATTTCTGTCAATAGGATCCTCTCTAGTGGAGTCTTTGATTGTGGATTCGCCAGGTGAAAGATATGCAAAATGAGTGTGTCTAGTCTTTGTTCACCATCAAATACCATATTTGAGTGTTGTGTTCTCCCAGGGGCTACCAGGTGTAGCCAGAAGCAGTCACACTGAAAAAGCAGAGCTGAGACAGTGGAGTTGCCAAGTGCAATTGCAATATTCAAAGGTTCTTAATTCTGATGCACCTTCATAATCAGAAGTTCGTTGTCATTCTCCCAGGGACAATATATTCACTTTCATCCCTAACAATGGCGCCATAAATGTTAGCACTAGAAATCACCTTTAGATTGCATTGAAGGTAATCCCAGTACCCATCAGTTTATATGTCATAGGTTGGTTTTAAAGAGGTAAAATTGGCGCAGACTCAATGATAATAATGTTATAACTCAGAAATTGGGTCTATCATGCACAAGCATTTGGAGAGGAGAGTGTAGAGGTATTCTATGGACATTAGGTCTTCAAGCAGCCTAAGGAGGAAAAACTCAAACACAAGATCCTCTTGGATTTAAATTTCAAGGAAACTGAAAGAAATTATAACAGCACTATAATCAAAACATTCATCATAATACAATTACAAAAATTCATGTGAATCGGTCAATCATGAGCTCTCTCAGTATCAGAGTCAAATAAGATGGAGTAAGAAAGCTGACTTAGATTAACCAGGATGTCTCAAAAAATAAATTCATAACCAGAGAATCAGTGTTCTTCATAAAAATATTACAATAGCAGGGAGCTTAGCTCAACCATTCGACCTTTACAAAATATAAAAAATGAGTATATATACTCAGAGCCACTAGCTTCCACCATGAGCACACGTCGGTCACTGCATTCAAGGCTCAACATCCACATTTTCTTCTGTCAAGTTGCACTTGCATTCTTCTGTCAGACGCAATATCGTATTAGTATGGGCTTTGTAGGAAAATCTGTTGATAGGGGAGCTTTGGGTTGATAGTCTGCCTCCACGGACAATTCTTCCATGCCTTCCATTTATGGAATGAAATGAGTTTCCAACGACCCCTGTACTTTCATTAAGTACTTTCATCTAAATCGAGAAGAGGCCCCATACTTATGCATGTTCTAGGCGGTTCAAATGATCCCTTCAAACTGATCTAAGCACATTGAAACCACACAACCCTTTGTTGAGACCAAGACAGACACTTTGGGCCTTTCGTGAGACTTTTATTCATTTCTCCACATGACCTTGGGCCATGACCTGGTGCTCCCATGTAAAATTTTTGGATTTCTCATTTCGAGAGTTTTCAATCCATTCAACCTCCAAAATCCCGATGCTCGATCTTGTGAAATGACCTATCTAGATCGACGATCAGACTCATTTTGAATCTAACGGCCAAGATCATTTCCTCGAATGGCATCAACTGCCTGTTTCTCAATAAGTTCTTACCTTTAATTTATTCACACTTTCCATATGACGCTGGACTGCGACCGTGTGCTTAATTCCTAGGTGTTTCGGGATTTTGCGTTTTGTGAGTTTGCATTGTGTTCCATGCTGAAATATCTAATTCGAGAAATCATGATTGTTTGGATTAGGTGACACGTGTCCCTTTGCATCAGATGGTCTTGATGAACATCAACATTTCAGAACCTTGGGCCATTGGTATTTCTCACTTCATCTTTCCCGAAATGACTCTCTTCACATTGATCCTACACCGCGTGTTCTTCTAGAATGGACAACCAAGATCATTTCGAGACTTCACACTTCCTGAATCTTCAAGACTCTACCCTCTTACTTTCTTGACTCATGAAATATCAAAAAGATGATCCAATAGTCCATATCTCTCCTTTATTCAATGGCTATGATTTTTTCCAATTTTGCATTTCATGAGTTCTGATGACTCTGCTCCTTGACCGCTCCATCTCGGGAAACAACGAAATGTTGATCGTGCACTACGTGTCTTTCGCAGTACCAATGGATAGGATTGGCCTCACGATATCATATGTCTTTATGATGCTATACTTCGTGTAACTTTATGATCTCGATCACCCGATGGCCGCTGATTTTTTTTTTTGTGATGGATCCGATGGTCGAGACTGATCCTGTGCTTGATGGATTTTCGAAGACCAGGTATGTGTGCACCTTTGCAAAATCACACCCTGAATTTGGATGAAAAACATTTGTGGGTTTTTTAATAACACTTCTTTCGCATTTGGTCACCCAATTACCAACTTCAAAGGAAAACAATCCCCTTGCAAAAATATGTGATAACAATGTCATCTACATAGACCGACACAATGAGCAGATCATTACCCTCATTTTTGATATATAGATTGCGGTCAATTGTTCCTCTCTCGAACCCTTTTTCTTGTAGGTACATATCTAGTCTGTGATATCAGGTACGAGGAGCTTGTTTCAACCCATAGAAGGCTTTTTTCATCTTGCAAACAAAGTCAAGGTTATCTGACAGTTGGAAACCCTCTGATTGTTCCATATAGAATTCTTCTCTTAGATATCCATTTAGAAAAGATAACTTGACATCCATTTGATAGAATTTAAACTTATTATGACAAGCATAGGCAAGAAACATTCTAATAGCTTCTAATCTTGCTACAGGAGCAAATGTTTCATCAAAGTCCAGTCCTTCTATTTGAGCATATCCTTTGCAGACCAATCTAGCCTTATTTTTTACAACATTTCCTTGCTCATTCATCTTATTTTTGCAGACCCATTTTGATCCTATTACATTTTTATCTGTTGGCCTAGGAACGAGTTCCCAAGTGGAATTCTTTTCAATCTGGTCCAGTTCCTCATTCATTGATTTTAACAAATTCACGTTTTTACTGGCCTCATTGAAGTTCTTGGGTTCCAGCATGGATATGAAGGCTATATGTGATTGCTCAGTGTTTTTTATTATCCTTCTCCTAGTTTTTACACCTTTGTCTTTTTCACCAATTATC
>JASDQU010790072.1:247186-259434 GCA_032191745.1 Picea mariana | reverse complement strand
TTACCCTATGGGGATTTCAAGGGAGAAGACAAGGAGACGAATGAAACACCTCTATATGTCACAATAAAAGGTTCTAATGGATTATGGAGGATGAGTATCAGTCAAGGAGAAGTCGCCAATGAAGGGTACATACAAAACTGATGTTAGGAAACCAAAACCAAGACAATGTATGATGAAAATGAAACCTAGACAAAGAGGGAAATAGTAATTTATGCTTGTTTTCCCAAAATTTCATTAGTAACAATTATATATTAGCAATGAAAAAATTATAACAGTTTCAAATTAAACCATCAAAACCAAGTGTATGATATTGGAAATTAAATCTTGCAACTAGTACACAATGTTCCAATGTTTAAACCAAGACATTGATGAAAAATTAGGGTTGTTAATGAGTGTTATAAAAAAGTATTTATGACAACCCAATGTCTTTAGAAAAAAAAATCAACTTTTAACCACTGAAACTAGCAAATAAACCACCCAAACAATAGCTTATCATCAATAGAATAATTATCATAGCTTACAAGTAATTTTCAGTGGTAGAAAAGTGGAAAATGAGTATGGGAGAGTGAATTTGTTGCATCCCTAATGGTTTTAGATTAATGTTTATTATAGAAAAAAAAATTCCAATAAAGACACCCTTGGATGGAAATAGAGCCAATAGCGTATAGAATTTAAATCCAACCTTGAACAATTCAATCTCTAAAATTTTACATTTACCAATGCAACAATATTCAATATCCAATGCAATTAGTGCCTTATCTATTGGGTTAATGGATTATCTTTCTTAGACAACAACCTAGGAAACAAATAGAAATAAAATGCTTCTTTGAGAATTAAACCCTTGTAAATCCAAAGAAGACACAAAACCTCCAAATCGTCTAGCTTAGAAATCCAAGTTTAACAAGGGTTTGATAATATTATAGGGGTGTAAACCCTCTTACTCCCTTATAATAACCTTGTTTCCCCTAGCTTGTAATTAATCATTAATTATGATCACCATGCTATGGCATCGGAACAATGTAAATGTATATTTTTCTTAGATTTCCAATGACTAATTGTGGGGGTGAAGACTTGAAGTAATGTCCATGATATCACTAGAGGAAATAGAGTGAGGAAACTGTGGAGAGGGTTCATTATGTCAAAATGACCCAAATTTCTCCTTGCTGAAATAATAAGCCTATTCCTGATCCCAAGGAGAAATAAGTTAATAAGAAAAGTATTGGTGGTTGAACCATCAACCACCCCAATGAATGGAAGAATGGAGGTTCTGGCTAGGGAGATAGAAAACTGTCATCTTGAAGTACCACAAAGGGAAATTTTTCCTGCAAGCCCAGACTGACCTGAGTTTCCTTCTGATAGAAGGAACATGATAGGTCAAGAACCTTCCTGAAGGGGAGAAAATGCATGGAAAATAATACACGTGAATATAGATAAGAGGAGACACATGGAAATATAAAATATCTCTGAGAATTTACAGGAGAACGCTACCTGAGCAAGAGACTGTGAGCTTGATGTTGAGGAGGTATCTAATAAACCTCGCAGAGACTGTAATAGAAAAAGAACCTCTGAGAAACTATGAAATTTCCCTAGTGATATCATGGCTTGGAACGGGGGTGGGTAGATCACTAAGAATGAATTCCTCTGAGCCTATGGTTGGGTGGAAAGGAGAACACCCATAGTCAGTCGGTTCATGACCAACTGAAATAGATAATTATTTTTATACATTTATACTATAATTGAAATGCATGATTTGGTTATCTATAAATGTGATAAATTCTGTCTTTCATGAAGCTGATGATAATGGTGTTTACTATCCTTTTGTAAAATATTTCGCTTGAGTGATTGTAAGGTAGAAATCTTGGCCTTTGATCCGATCAGAAAAACCCTTGAGGTGTTTTCCCCAGGGATTTACCTCATACTTCTAGAGTTGGAGTAGACTTTATGGGACTGCCATAGTCTCGTTGATTCCTCTATATTACCTTGTCCCTGAATGGGAACTTATGTCCAGTGACTGGAAGGTGCATCCTTCAACCTAGCTACCTAGGAGATCATGGGTTCATGCCCCAACCTTAATAAAATATCAGCTAAAGGCTGAGTGTAGCCCTTGGAATTTGATAATTTTCCATATGACCCAAGTTGGAAACCCCTCGCTAGGTCGAAAAGAGGGAAGCTATCATGGTTTTGGAATTTGGGACTTCAGAGCTTCGGGACAAATGACTTCACAACCCTCGAAAACAACCGAAGGCTAGAGTCACGAATTGATGAGGGATGCATATCTAGGAATCCATTCGAAATATCTCTCAGCCTATAGATCGAACCTAGTGAAGGGGTAGAGCCAAGTACTTCGTCGAATTCCCACTTCGAGAAAATAGACATGGTATAACGCCAAAAATACTGAATGTCAGAGTCATGAAGTTAATTTGGTTCGTTGAGAGTAGAGGGATGTGTGTTCACAAGCCAACGACTATTCAAAAGTCTGGTTATCCGGTCGTATCGAAGTGTAAACAAAAGATCATGTGTGTTTCCCCGAAGCTCTGCAAGCTGGAGAAAATCATGGTCATTGGCGTCAGGTGCACATTGTCACAGATCGAGTGTGGTTCATAGTTTGGCACTTCAAAATATCTCAGGTGTGTTTCACTTTGGTTTGAGAACTCTCGTATGCCCAAAGGCTGAAGTAGATCTTAACCACCCATTGTAGAGTGCACATGGACCATTGATCATAGTTCTCCACGTGTTCAGAGTTCAGAAAACTAGAAGGAAGTGTGGTTCAAGGTAATGAAACCCCTGAATGTCGAAGTTACGAAGTGATGTGAACCATCAATTTGAGAATTCATTGGGATCCCTCATGTCTGTTGGATCATGACTGTAGTTAGCACTTTGGCGAAGTCTTACTTCGGTAGGATGGATATGTCATGACATTAAACTCTCTGAATTATAGAGTTGCAAATAAACGTGAACCATAGATATAGAGACCCTCTAAGATATCTCATAACCTTTAGATATAGGCCATGGTTAGCCAGGCATTGACCACTATGGGAGAAAGGAGGAAGTCACACCACGAACTCCCTGAACTCTGAATTTATAAAGTAACGGAGGCTGTAGATATAGGGATTACATGGACACACCTTGAATATGAGATCGAAAGGCTTGGAAGGTCATCAATATGTGATGGCATTTCAAGCTAACGTCACCCATGATGACATGTACCCACGAGCAATGTTTCATGTGTCATCTGGATTCATACATTTTGCAGACCCTATATGTCCATTAAAATGTGAAATTTTTCACCCAATGAAGTGGCCATATGTTATCTCTTCCTTTCCTCATGTCACCTCACTAGCACGCATTCATTTTTTTACTAGTGGGTGGAGTACTCGGGACCCACATGTCCTACCCCTGTGTTTAATACGTCACCTCAAGCAAGGATGGACCCTTTGGGAGTTCGGGACTTTGGGACTCCGGTGGTCTGGGGTGCAGTATCATAGATAAGTTGGAATGTCTAAAGACCAGAGCCATGTGGAGAGATTTCTGACTCCTTCAGGAGTTCGGTATTTTGGGAATCCGAAGGATTTGTGCACAGAAAGGAAAATGGGTGTTCAACATCGAAGTGTCGAACGTCGAACTCCCTTGTAGCTTTTGTGTCAAATGAAGATCAAATCCAGTTGTTGGATTGGATGGTGGATGGACTCCCACCATGGATGTTGGATCTTAAGGATGGTATGAATGAGATGGATCCATGTGGATGTCACATAGCCCTCAACTAATAACGCTCAAATAACTTCAGGAGGCCCTAACTTGCAATCCAAAGCTCGGATTTGAGCCTGATAACAGTCATTGGAAAGATACGGGTGAGTATAAGAGGATGCACACCTTAGACCGGGGATTCAAGATGTTTTAAGGTAAGAAAAATTTATATGCCCCATTCCTTAAAAAGGTACTTAAGGGGTTGGGTGTGTTACAAATTGGTATCAGAGCATGGAAACAACACTTGGCCTAATTTGGCTCACAAAAGAGTCAAGTGATTTTCTTTCTTAAAAAAATTTAAAGGAGAGGTTATACTACCCTAACCTATCTAGTAGAGCATGATTCAAACGCAAACCTATATGGGTTAGAGAACAGTCATAAGACTAGTTTACCAAGGCTAAAATGAGCCTGCTGAGAGTATCACTTTCGTATGGAAGTTATCTGCATAAGTTCATTGAAGGATGTATATTAAAATTTAGTTGGGATTTTACCCAATGAGATTGAATCATGCTAGTATGTGACAAAGGAAGCCTATCATTTGTTTTGGGAAATGATGTCCAATCCTATAGGAGTGGGATTATACCGATCGGAACTAATAGCAAGGCTTGGATGTGAATGGATTGAAAGGATTCATAACAGTACAAATTATTTCTTTAATGAAGGATTAAACCATGTATATGTGTATGATCCCTCATGATCAGAGGATTGATGGAAGTGTGAAGGTCAATTTACTTGAATTGTAATGAATGAAAATTGTTGCTAGAAGAACCTAGTAAGCAAGTAAAAAGGAACCCTATAGATTGAGAACAAACTTCATAAAGGTAGAAGTGAAGTGACAAGAGCCAGTTCAAAATCTCATGGTTGTGCTATAGGAGTGTGTATCGCTATTAACTTAAGGATGTTTCTATGCAAGAGGAATGGGTAGGGTGACCATTCTCTGAAAAGGGGAATCTTGTGAAACTCTCGAGTTTCGAAGGGAAATGAGAAATGAATTTTGTTTCTGGGTACATGAATTGTTGGGCAAGGTTTTTATAATCAAACTAATAAACAAATATATAGAAATATAAAGTGATTGAGTGAGAAATCATAACATCTTCCCTTGCATGGTGGATAGGAAACTAATCTACTAGAATTCCTGTGGGAGGAGGAGAGTGACTTTCATCCCTGAATGTTGTTAAACATAAGGAAGAATCTAGGTGGAATGGTGAAGACTGATTATGATCTAAATATACTCTGGATTTTTGAACTAGATTACTTAGTAAGTAAAATACTTCAAAATTGTATTTGGGATTTAAGGGAATAGTTCAAATGTTATTAGAAATTAAAATTTATTATAAATAAGGTAAAATGGTTGATTTAATGTTGATCATGAGTGTGGTAAGGAAAGTGTTGGGGCACTTCTAGATTCCCAATGGGTCATATTGGCATCCAGTGGTGGATGGTAGTCATATAGATATAGTTGGACCCTAGTTAGGGGAATCTAGAAAAGGATTTCCTTGATCGGAAGGTTTGTTGATCAAGACCAGTTGGAAGCTAGATTGGTTGTTTTGTTGCCTTGGGCATGGTTATAATTTCCCAGATTGTAATTATGAGTGGTAAATTTTTTCATGGAAGTTGAGAAAAGAGTGTTTTCTTGCTAATTGTTATTTTGTAGAAAGGGAAACATAGTTATTACTATGTCCGTTAAACTACCAGGTGGATGTCATGTGAATGATTGCAAGTTCCCAATTGAGAGGGAAGATCAATGTTGATTATCTCTATGGAACTTTTCATGAGAATGGAAGTAATATCCTTTGGAGAAGGATCTGGAGGTTTGATATGTCCATGAAGGACATGGAAAGGGGTACCAGCAATGAGCTTGCATGATGAATTTTTAGATATGTATGTATATGCTTGGGTGCATGAATTTGATGCAATGCGAGTTTTCTTGATATGAATATTGATATTAAGGCCATGTAGATATGAAGGATATTAAATGTGCAAGTGATGCATATATATGATGTATGAGAATATGTATATTAAAGGCATGATGTGAATTCATGTTTGCACAAATGCAGACCCAGGGTTCAATGCTACAACAATGCACAAACAAAGCCCTAACTACCAGTCCTTTCAGCAACACCTGTGAAGCAGATGAAGTTTCACCCGATGTAGAGGCAGGGGTGGTTGAAAGACTCAAGTGTATGCAACCTTAGTTAGGACACAGATCTATGATTATAATACTTAATACAACTCTTAGCACCGTTAGTCCCTCGATATGCAATCACTATTCACTTCACTAATAAAACAAAGCTTCGCAACATTCACATTGTTATAACGTACTTAAGCACTGAGCATCAATAGATAGGTCAGATCTAGCAGATCAAGCACTAAGCACATTAATATGGATCAGATATAATATTCTCACATATCATTAGCACAAAGCAGAAACAGATATATCTAATCATCTTGAAGCACTTAGCAAAAGAATACATAAACAAATTAAGACAAGCACAAAACAAGACAACACAACGTTTACGTGGTTCACCCCCACCCTGGGGATACATCCACCAACTCTTCTTCTTTATTGTCTTCATTCAATCAGTTACAAGCACAAAGACTTCAAAACCCTTACTCCGCAGAGGACAGAAGATTTGTGTAGCTTGCTAGATCCTTGTTCCTTTCATTACAGCACTAAGCCCTCCACAATCTTCTATAAGGACCTGCACTTAGCTCTGCAAGTCTCTTACAGTCATGCACAAAGCCCTTACAATTCATACTAGCACTTAGCGTATCATCACATCACATAGATGCATTATTATCCTCTTTCTTACATTTCCTATCCTTCTATTTATACATACAAAATAGGCCTAAACATGGGTAAACCCATGGGTCGACATCCCATTCCCATTACATATTCCCAAAAACCCAAAAAGGGGCCCAAAAGGGGTCCAAGATCCCGTGATCTTCACTTCGCCTTGCGCTCCTCCTTTGACAGGATTTCAAAGTCCCAAAATAGGTCAACATGAGCAAGAAACTCACAAAACTTGGTCAAGGGCCAACATGCCCCCAGCACTCACCTCTGACTCATCCCGAGTCACTCTGATCTGAGAAATTTTGCCTCGAACACCTTGAGCTTGGCTTGATCTGCTTCGACTTGTTGCTTTCTTGTGTCCTCTTGTTCAGTAAACTCCTGGATTACTGCGTCATTCACTATCCCTTCTAAGCATTGTTCTGCTATGATGACAACCTGTTCTATCTCTTCTCCTTGGCTCTTTACCTCTGTAAACAATAGGCATGCCTTATCTTGTACTGGTTGGAGTCATTGAGTTATGTCCATCACTTTGCTTTGGATCATTTGGATATGTTGTTGGGTTTTTATTTGCTCATGAGACCTCTTCATTCTGTCTATGATTGATAGGGCCTTCAGCTATGCCTGAAGTGTGTCTTCGTGCTGCTTCGCCTCCTGGAGTTGTGAATCCAATGTATGTAACTTCGGGTTCTCAGTGAGGTTTTCATATGTGTGAGCGTTATGGTTACTTATTTTCTTTCACTCCAAGGAAATAAATTTTAATCTGTCAAATGCGTTGTGGGCAGTTGCTTCTCACTAGTCCCTTACGTCCTACGGGGTCTCGGGCACAATGCGGAGTTCCAATTCTGCTATGTGCAATTGGAGCTGCTGGATTACATCTTCAAGTTCTGCCACCTGCTATGGAACTTGTTCTTTGGCCTTTACTTCAACAACTGTCACAGAGTGAAGTTCTCTATTGACCATTTCCTTAACTTTGAGTTTCTTGATGAGCAATTGTTCCTTGCTTTGTTGTAACTTTTCTTTTTCTTCATTAAACTTTACTTGGAGAGCAAGATTCTCTTGTTATGCAACATTGTATTTCTCCTCAAGGTATTTTTATACTTGTGCTAAATCCTGGGTGGCTTTTATTATCTCTTCCCGAGCTCGTCGGAGGAGAGATTTGACTATATCAACGATGCAGTGTAGTTGAGTTGGATCATCACTTAGTTCTGGTGTTTTTGATGGCATAGGCATAGTGAAAACTATGTGGCTAGACTATAGTGCCTTCTTTACTCCTTGAAGCTCGTCCTTAATCGATGGAACACCTCCTCCTGCTTAGCTTCTTCCTTCTCTTCTATCTCTAGCGAAGAATCATTCAAGGTTGCTACAATAAAATCAAAGTCATCTGATGTGAAGGTAGTCTCAAATTTGGTCCTATTGGATTTCATTTTCTTTTGGGATGATGGTTTCAGTGGGAAAACCTTCCTTTTATTTGAGGGGTCCTCCTCATCTCTGGGCGGTGTAACCTTGCCTTTCTTCTATTCATCTTCTGTGCCTGCTATCTCTCCACCATATCCTCCTTGCTCTACTAATATGGAAGCGGTCTTCACGGATGTGTTGTCTAAATCATGGACCTCTTTGGTCTTCTTTATCTTGCTAGGTCCAGGTGTATCATGCACTGCTTCTGGACTATCTAAGTCGGACATCTCTGCAGGGTGTGCTGGAATGAGGAGGTCTTCCGAACATTCCTTAGTAATTTCTTCTAAGTCTTCCTCCGTCAGCTTGTAGTATGACTGCAACTGTTGTTTATGCTCATCAATGCACGCTATGATATAGATGAAATGGCAGTCCACGCTAAATTTCATCAAGGGCCTGAACCTATTTAGAGTGGACAGCAACAACTTGATGCATGCGTTCACTTCTTAGTGCCTATCGAAGTGAGGAATCTTCATGATATTGAACAGTGTGGACTGTGCAAGGTTCATGGTCCATGAATGGGGGGTGATCTTTGAGTTCTTTCCCTTGGTTCTGGTCAGATACTTGTGTGGGGAAAGCATGTTGTGCACCTTCCTATCGTCGAGGTTGAAGTCACTAAAATTCAACGCTGCAATCTTATCTTGGTCTACGTGCACTGCGCATATCCCTTTCAGGAGGTACAGAGTGTCCAAAGCATACTCAAAATATCTGGGCACATTATCTCGATTGATTGCACTGCTCAGGGGTGGTAGATAGGTAGGTAAAATACTTAGAATTAGCTTGGCATTTGTGAGATTGTCTTTGTGCTTAGTTTGCTTTTCATCTATTGGCCAAGATGGACGGCTCAAGTATTGGACGAAGAGGCCAGTATTCCTCTCGTCAAATATGCTTGTACACCTCTATACACTCCTCTCCCTAACATGACTCTTTCAGTCACTAAGTCGAGGAGAACTTTTGTTACTGATTCTTCAATTGTGGTGAGCGCGTCGGACATACATGCTTGGGATTAAAATTATTGGGGTCATGATGATCTTAGATACGACACTAGAACAAACAAAAATAGCACAATGATCACTGTATACAATTCACCTAGTCTACGAGCTTCAAATTCTCAGTTAGCAAAAGTGTTCTTCGTGCATGGTGCGACAGGATAAGTAGGCAACTCGGCAATGGTTCTCTTGCAACAGTTATGAGCCTCCATTAACTCTTGTTTGATCTATTATGGCATGGTATAATGGTCTGATGATGAACCTTTATTGTTTTTCTATCCATTTGGAGCATCAATCGATCTGTTATAATATCCTCAATGGCTATATTGCTTCACCATGGTGAAGTGCCATGTGTCGTTGTTCTGATATCTTGACGAAGCTCCAATTCTGCAAATGTTTTGTCTATGAAGTTCCTTTGGAACCTTCTGCAACTTAGCTCTCTTATTACTTTGCTTCCTAGCCTTCTTTCCAGTGAGCTTTGTTTCAGTAGTTCATTTTCCATTCTGGTTCTTATCTTCTGTTAACATAGTCACTGTGTATTGTTGAGATTCTTTCCTAGGATTCAGGGGTAATACCTCTTTTTTATCTGGAGTAAGTACTTCAGTCCTCTATGGGTCTTCTAGTGTTCTTGCAACTTCGACATCAGGGTCTCTAGTGTCAAATAGATTTGATCAGTTCTCCTGTTTTTCAATCAAGTATGTGATCCTTCTAGTCATGAAATCTTTTAACTCTTGTTTCTTCTGCTCCAAGACTTCCTCTTCTTTCTTTCATCTGGCTTGATCTCTGTTAATACAAGATTTTCCTATTAACATGGTAAACAGGGCATTGTCTTCAACAAATTTAATAATCTCAACATCTTACTATGTATAAGTTCCATTGACGGTCATAGGTATCTGAGCAAGCCTTCCACACAAGTTTACCAGTTTTCCTCTGAATAACCTTATTCCTCCTAATGAAGGAATCATAGCAGGCCTTCCTATAGCTTTCCAAGTTCTCTCTTTCATGATATTCATCTATGTTTATTCATCTAGAACACAATCAATGTCGAAGTCTCATATTCTTGCTTCGATGCATTCTTTTCCTTTGAAGATCTCTGATAATCTGACATGTTCATGGTCATTCAAGGTTTCCTTCATTCGTAGAAATATTTTCTCTGATTCTTCCTAGGGTTCTACTATAACCGTTGTAGCTTCCTTAGGTTTTTCTTGATTTAGATTCATTCCTTCAATCTTAGTAATCATTATGGGGCAATCCAACACTGCATGGTCTTTACAATAGAGAAAACTAGGTCTTCCACCAGGGCATTCCTTAGCAATATGTCCAAGTTTTCTGCAACTGTAACAGAGGGTTAATCCTCTCTTTCTTTTAAATGATCCCCAGCCTCTTTTGTACTACGCACTAGTATCATGGTATCTAACCTACACTCAATTATTTATGGGATCTTGCATCCATTTATTAGTCCAAACATTCTTTCTATGCATAGGTATAATATATCTTTCACTATTCTTGTTAGATCTATTAATATCAAATATTCTTTCATCTATCAATACCCTAGTTTTCAAACTAGGATAAATTTTATTGAACATACCTAGATTCATACTCTAGAAACAAAAAATTTCCACTTATCTTACTTCTATAGAGCACAAAGCATTTAGACCTAATTTTTTTTTTTTACTTTCTTTACCTTTATCAAAGCACAGAGATTGCAGATCTTACCTCTTTTAATCAAAAATTCTCACTTTTACCTTTCTTAGAGCACAAAGCTTTCAGATCTTCCTTCCTTCCTTCAGATACAACCTCTTTTATTTAGATCTGGCTTCTTTCTTTTAGATATGATCTTCTTTCTTTAGCACAGATCTTTATAAGTCAAGTAGAATACTGCACACTAGGGCATAGCTCTACACACAAAGCTTTCACAATCCTAGGTCGAATCTTTGCAAAAAGCTTCTTCTTCCTTAGTTCCCAGTAATCACAGTTTCAGGTCCCGTCAATGGAATCATTTGTTGGCACAGGGATAAACCTAGGGTTCAATGCTACAACAATGCACCAACAAAGCCCTGACTATCGGCCCTTTCAACAACACCTGTGAAGCAGATGAAGTCTCACTCAAGGTAGAGGCAAGGTTGGTTGCAAGACTCAGGTGTCTGCAACCTTAGCTGGGACACGGATATATGATTATAAAACTTAATACAACTCTTATAGGCATCAGTCCCTCGATATGAAATCACTATTCACTTCACTGATAAAACAGAGCTTCACAACATTCACACTATTATAATGTACTTAAGAACTTATCATCAATATATAGGTCAGATCTAGTAGATCAAGCACTAAGCACATTCATATGGATCAGATCTAATATTCTCACATATTATTATCACAAAGTAGAAGCAGATATATCTAATCATATTGAAGCACTTAGCAAAAGAAGACATAAACACATTAAGACAAGCACAAAGCAAGACAACACAATGTTTACATGGTTCACCCCCACCTTGGGGCTACATCCACCAACTCTTCTTATTTACTATCTTCAGTCAATCAGTTACAAGCATAAAGCCTTCAAAACCCTTACTCTGCATAGGATAGAAGATCTGTGCAGCTTGTTGGATCCTTCTTCCTTGTGTTACAACACTAAGCCCTCCACAATATGCTATAAGGAACTACACTTAGCTCTGCAAGTCTCTTACAGTCATGCACAAAGCCCTTACAATTTGTACTAGCACTTATCCTTCAGCACTTAGCATATCATCACATCACATATATGCACTATTTTCCTCTTTCTTACATTGCCTATCCTTCTATTTATACATACAAAATAGGCCTAAACATGGGTAAACCCATGGGCCTACATTCCATTCCCATTACATATTCCCAAAAACCCAAAAGGGGGCCGAGATCCCTTGATCTCTTATTTATCTTGTGCTCCTCGTTCAATAGGCTATTGAAGTCCCAAAATAGGTCAACATGACCAAGAAAATCCCAAAACTTGGTCAAGGGCCAACACTGCCTAAATGAGTGACATGTAAGGTAAGAATTGAACTTTCCAATATTGAATGAATACCATGGATACATGGCCAACTCTATTCTGAAGAGTCATGAAAGTTTGATTTTGAATGATAGCTTGAGGGGAATGTGTTCCATTACCTAAGGAAGGGATAGTATAAACAAATGAAAGAGTAAATGAGCAAGGATGCTATGTTGTCATGGTAAAATGCAAGATGATTATGCCTTTGAGGACTGCATGAGAACAATTGTGAACAATAATG
>JASDQU010790072.1:180128-231551 GCA_032191745.1 Picea mariana | reverse complement strand
ACATGACAACTAATATAATTATGACGTAGGATATGTATAGAAATTAATTGGAGTTGTTGAGAAAGACAGTTGCGAATGATGGACAACCTCAAACAGAGGAAGTCTATGCCAGTCAAGGATGGTTAATAATCCTTGTAAGAAAGTGCATGAGTAAATAGTACCATGGGTACAATGACCAATCTAGGGATATTGGGAATAAAGATGCTCATAGTTATCACATTGCATGGAATTTCTTTGACGAAATGCATGTTTTCACAGAGGGAAGACAATGGATTTTCCATTGACGAAAGAGGACCTTCCACTACTCACTTATATTGTGTAGTTAATAAAGAAAAGAGAATTTTGGGTGTCCATGAGTGTTGACACCCTGGTTACTACTGAAGTAAGAATGCTTGGGTGCATTCAGGGGAAACTATTAGTTTCATATGCACTGGTTGGGATCATGATCATCATGTAGCAGGAAGCATAGTCCTGTTGCAATAATGAATGACAATGATTAAAACTTATGGTGAAGGTTGGTCAAGCTCCAACACACCCTGACAAGGTTCTTGCAATAAGTATGGAAAACTTGAACCCAATGTAAGGGAACATTGGGTATGTATGTGGCTATGAATATTGGCACACTGATTAAATTCAACCAATATTTGACCTACATTTGTAAAATTTAGTATGTTGAAAGAATGCATACGTAAATAGTGACATTTCCTTTTGCTTTGTATCCTTGAATAGATGAAAATGACTTGGACTATTAGTACGAAATAGTTTTGAAAATATAATGTGCATGAAAACTAACAAGTTGTTTGGCTGAGGAATTTTGAAATTGCAAGAAGAAAAGGGTCTTGGAGATGGCAGTGTTGTAAGCCCATAAGGAAGGCCAATTTCCTCCTGAGATAAACTACTATGGTGAGGAAGTTCCATACTTGTGAATCATGTTCCTGTGTAGAAAAAATCTAAAAATAAATGTGGAAATAGGAATCTGTGGGTGAAATATTTGCAAGAAAATTTTGAATTTGAAATTGATGATAATATCTCATAATTTTTGTATACCTGTGATACAAGTGAGATGAAAAATATTTGTCTCAAGAGGAAAGGTGAAGGTTTTCAATATGGAAATCATGAAAAAGGATATTGATTGGGACAAGAGAGCCATGTGTTCAGCCATGATCACCTAGAATATGTTGTGTTGTGGAAAACCCAAGCTGGAGAGATGCCTCGGTAGAGAAAGTATGAGGGGGGCATCGATTGTAAAGCTAAATTAATTCTCTAAAATTTTTCTTGTGAGACAAATAATTGGAAAGGAAAGATGGATTACCCGAGTAATTGTATAGCAGAGAAGGGTATGCCTGAGCCTAGGCCTGGAGGGTGAGTGACGGCGAGGAAGAGGAGACTTTGATAATTCTTATAAACTATTGATTGGGATCATACAGACAATGGGTATGTCCAGGAAAAATAGTGAGCCCAAATAACAAGACATCCATACAGATGCAAATCCACAAACTGCACAGATAAGTATTGTGCTAGATTATGAAAAATTTCCTCTTGAAAATGTTTTCACATGAAATTGTGATTAATATGCTTGTTGTCCAAGATTATTGAAGGTAGGTGACAAAGAACAAGAGTCTAGAAAGGACCTGATCAATTAAGAGATCAAGATTTCTGAAGCAACTGAATGAGAAAGGCATGACAGGTGTGACTGAGAAAGAACACTGAGGACAGTGTTCCCTTTAAGGGGGAGGGGATTGTAATACCCATGTTTCCCCCAGCTTGTAATTAATCATTAATTACGATCACCATGCTATGGCATGGGAATAATGTAAATGTGTATTTTGTTTATATTTCTAACAACTGACTATGGGGTTGAAGACTTGAAGTACTGGCCATGATATCACTAGAGAAAAAAGAGTGAGGAAACTATGGAGAGGGTTAATTATGTCAAAATGACCCAAATTTCTTCTTGCTGAAATAATAAGCCTCATCGTGATCCTAAGGAGAAATCAATTAATAAGAAAAGGACTGGTGGTTGAACCGTCAACCACCCTAATGAATGGAAGCATGGAGGGTCTGGCTGGGGAGACATAAAACTATCAGTCTGAAGTACCACAAAGGGAACTTTTTCCTATAGGTCGAGACTGACCCGAATTTCCTTCTGACAGAAGGAACAATAAAGGTCAAGAACCTTACTGAAGGGGAGAAAAGGAGTGAAAAAGAATACACCCAAAGAAAGATAAGAGGAGACACACAGGAAGAGAAAATATCTTTGATAATTTATAGGAGAACAAGACCTGAGCAGGAGACTCCGAGTTGGATGTTGAGGAGGCATCTGATAAACCTCACAAAGACCATGATAGAGAAAGAACCTTTGAGAAACTATGAAAGCTCCCTAGTGATATCATGGCTTGGCACGGGGGTGGCTATATCACTAAGAATTAATGCTTTTGAGCCTATGGTTGGGTGGAAAGGAAAACAACCACAGTCAGTCGGTTGGTGACTGATTGAAATAGATAATTATTTTTATGATTGTATACTATAATTGAAATGTATGATTTAGTTATATGTAAATGTGATAACTTGTGCCTTGCGTGAAATTGATGATAATTCCATTTATTATCCTTTTGTAAAATATTGTGTATGAATGACTGTAAGGTAGCAATCTTAGCCTCTAGTTAGGTCAGAAAAACCCTCAAGGTGTTTTCCCTAGGGAGTTACCTCATAGTTCTAGATTTGGAGCATACTTTATGGAACTACCACAGTCTCATTGATTCCTCAAGATTACCTTATCCCTGAATTAGAACATATGTCCAATGATTGGAAGGTACATCCTTCAACCTATCCTCCTAGGAGATCATGGGTTTGTTCCCAGGCCTTAATCAAATATCGACTAAAGGATGAGTGTAGCCCCTCGAATTTGATAAGGTTCCATATGACCCAGGGTTGGAAACCCCTCGCTAGGTTGAAAGGAGGAAAGATATCCTAGCTTTGGAACTTAGGGAATTCGGAGCTCCAGGACAATTGACTTCACAACCCTTGAAAACAACCGAAGGGTGGAGTCACGAATTGATGAGGGTCATGGATCTAGGAATCCATTGAAAATATCTCTCATACGTTAGATCGAACCTAGTGAAGGGGTAGTGCTAATTCCTTCAGAGAAGTCCCACTTCAAGACAATAGAGGTGTTCTAATGCCAAAACTCTCGAATGTCGGAGTCGTAAAGTTAATATGGGTCGTTGAGAGTATAAGGACCTGTGTCCACAAGTCAAAGGCTATCTAGAAGTTTGGTTATCTGACAATATCGAAGTGTAAAAACAAGAGCACGCGAGTTTTACCAAAGCTCTGCAAGCTGGAGCAAATCCTGGTCATTGGCGTCAGGTGCACATGGCGACAAATCGAATGTGGTTCAGAGTTTGAAATTCCAGAAGATTTGAGGTGTTTTGTGCTTTGGTTTGAGAAATCTTGAAGACTTGAAGGCTAGAGTATATCTTTAATGCCCATTGTAGAGTGCACATGGACCGTTGATCAGAGTTCTATGTGTGTTAGGAGTTTGAAACTCTGGAATGACGTGTGGTTCAAGGAGAGTAAACCCCTGAACACTGAAGTTACGAAGTGACATGAACTGTTGATTTGAGAATGCATTGTGATCCCTCATGTCCATTGAATCCAGACTATAGTCAGAACTTCGATGCCATGACATTAAACTCCCTGAATGTTGGAGTTGTGAATAAACATGAACCTTATATATAAATAACCTTCAGGATCTCTCCTAACCATTAGATATAGGCCATGCTCAGCCCATCATTTACCACTCTGGGAGAAAGGAGTAAATCACACCAAGAACTCCCCAAATGCCGAAGTTACGAAGTAACGAAGTCCATAGATCCAGGGATTATGTGGACACACCTTCACCGTGAGATCAAAAGTCTTGGAGGGTCATCAATATGGGATGATGCGGAAATATGACATCACCTAGGGTGATGTGGATCCATGAACGATGTGCCACATGTCACCTAGATTCGTACATTTTGAAGACCCTATATGACCATTAAAATGTGACACATGTCACCCACTAAAGTGGCCATGTGTCATATCTTCCTTGACATGTGTCACCTCCCTGGAACACATTCATTTTTCTACTAGAGTGTGGAGTAATCAGGACCCACCTATCCTTGCCCCTATGTTTAATACATCACCTTGAGAAAAGGTGGACCCTTCGGGAGTCTCTGACTTCAGGACTCCGATATTCTAGGGTGAAGTATCGTAGATAAGCCAAAAGTTTCGAAGGCCAGAGCCATGTGGCAATATTTCAAACTCCTTTAGGATTTTGTGATTTATAGACTCCGAAGTATTTGTGTGAAGAAATGAAAATGGGCGTTCAACACCGAAGTGTCGAACGTCGAACTCCCCTATAACTTATGTGTCAAATGAATATCAAATCATGTTATTGGATTGGACAGTGGATGGACTTCCACCATGGATGTAGGAGCTTGAGGATGGTACAAATGATATGGATCCACATGGATGCCACGTGGACCTCAAATAATAGTGCTTGAAGAACTTTGGGAGGCCATAACTTGCAATCCAAAGCTTGGATTTGATATTGATAGCAGTCGTTGGAAAGATATGGGTGAGTAGAAGAGGATACAGACCTTGGACATAGGATTCAATATTTTTTAAGGAAATTGAAATTTATATGCCCCATTCCTTAAAAAGGTACTTAAGGGGTCGGGTATGTTACATCCCTAGAGAATTTAAACCCTAGCAAGGTCTTGCTACAATGGTGTAAATCCTCTTACTCCTTGTATAAATCCTTGATCCCTTTCAATAACAATAGAATAAAATTCCTTGATTGAGGGTTTATGCCCTTATACTCCTCCTAGGGTTTGATTGTATAACCTTTAAATTAGAAAGAAAAACACAAGATTGCAGAAATTCCTTACATAATCTAAGAGATAATATAAAAAGCCCTTACTTATCAAATAAATTCCAACAATTTTCTAAGAATAATCATATAAGAGAAGTCACTACCCTTTATTCCACTAATAAACAAGTATAGCATCCATAATGACCAAAAATAAGAGAGAGTGAATTTCCCAAGAGGGTCAAAATTTTAGTCCAAGAGTGATGAGTTATGACTTGTGTCAAACGAATTCCCTCATTTTTTATATGAGGAAAACCCAAGTCATGTTTGTCCACTTTACAATTAAATCCATGATTTTAGTCCTAAAACCTAAGTTACAATGCTTAATTAGCAAGAAAATTTTCTTTTTTTCCCACATAGGCTACAAAATGACCAAAAATGACAAAATGACGGGACATTATCCCATAAAGTTCCTCTCCAAGGTGGCACATGAAATGGAAAACCCTCCAAAGGATATGACGTCAAGCTAGAAGAGTTCCACATCATCCCCAAATCAAGCAATAGATTGTGGCTTCAATCCCACAACATAACCAAATGTGCCAAGAATGCCAATCTCTCCATCAAAAATGTGACGCCATGGCTCTCAAGGGGGAAGTTTGGGAATAAGAAATTGAAATCATGCTCTCTTCATGGTTCCATGCATCTTTCAAGTGCTAAAGTTGCCTTCTCAAGTGAAACTTTCATCTTCCAAGGCCTCCAATGAGTGGGGCACTACATCCAAAAAATGGGATTTCAATCCCCTATGAAGGTCCAAGTGGCTTAGTCCCTTCATGAATAGCTTTCACTGGACAAGGTCCTACAAAGACAAAAAAGTACGCCCTCCAATGGTCCAAAATTCACATGTATCATGCCAAGTAAGCCAAATTTAATAAAATAACCAACCAAACATGTGCATTAAATCTCCCATTTTCAAACTAAACAAATTCTCAAAGACCTTATACAATTTTCCAAATTTAGGTAAGGGATGGTTGTCATGGTGCCCTATTGGGTAGGCCAATCCCCAAGTCAAGGAATGTTTCCCAAGAATACCCTCTCTAGAACATGTAGTGAATATGAGGTGGATGAGGGTATGACTTTTAGGCATGGGGTTCTTGACATATCAAGGGATCATATTGTCTCATTTATGTGTGCCTTTGTGGAGGGTGTGATGCATCCTTCGTTTACAGTGAAACATTTTTCCAAGCCCTTTATTTTTCCTTTCATTTATTATGGTTTGAAAATTGAGTTATATGTGCAATAGGAAGTAAAGATCACTGCAATTCCATTTGAATTTAGGAACACATTGAGTTCCATATGCACTGGAAATTAAAAGAAACTGCAAATGCATTCCCCCATCAATAGAGACATTTACTAATTATTTATTTTATTCTTGTAGGTCCTTCATTGTTATGGAGAAGAATTTTTTTTCTCTAAGGACCTTAGGGAGAGCATATTAAAGGATAATTTATGGATTTTAGCTTTTTATAGCCACAACACCTCTAGGCCTTCAGCCCCTTCTTCCCATGAAATGAGGTATAATCCCTTATTGGGGTTAATGGACCAAAAAACTGAAAAGATGAGAAAATGGAGGGGAAAAAGGTGTAAAAATTGGTAATTATATGTGGGAATGGTATGATAACCCTTCAAGGAGACCCCCAGTAGTAACCCTTTCCCCTAGGGTGACCCACTTACTAGGAAACCATGTCAACCACCAAGGTGAAATAAGGAAAAAGGTATAATTTCCAAGAAAACATCCTATAATCAAGAAAGGACCCTTTGCAACATGCTCTAATGCTTCAATTATTAAAGTGACACTTACTGCGAGACTAGACTCGTTACCTCATGAAGAAAGACTTATTTTCCTTTCTGGGCTAGGCCAATGTGGTGGATGCTACTATTTTGTTGAATATGAATGGTTATGTGTGGCGGAGAGGAGGGGCTCTTTTCTACTCATCGTGGGCTCAGATGGTCATCTAGATCTTGACACTCCATGTATTCTATTCTGTGGGCCTTGAGGCATCATATCCTTAGTTGCCCTCAACATCTCCTAGTAATACATGTGCCTACACATAATCAAGAAAGATATTAGAGAATTGAGGGTGGCTTTCTCACCATTTACTCATATAAGAAAAACTTCAAAATTTCAAAATTGACAATTATTCTTTAAAAGAATTTTTTTCATTTTTCAAAAGATTCTAACCAACCTGTTGTTGATTAAGCCTGGTTTTCATTGATCAACCCTTGAAGAAATTCTAGTAGCACAAAGGATTGGTAAATGTACCCAAGGTTGTTTCATGTATAATGGTGTTAATTTTAATATATTTGAAGGTAATACTATTCTATATGGATAGTACATGTCATGCCATTTCTAGTGATATGTGAAATGTCACATAACTCCTCATGGTTTGAGATTTATGGCCTTACGAAGTTGGAGGACCCTCATATGTTGGATTGAATCCCCAAAAGGTTAAAGAAGTTAAATAACTTGCAAAGAAGAAATTATTATTTAAATGATAAAGTAAAGTGACAAAGTCAAGAAGGATTATTTAAATAATAAAGTGAAGTGAAAAAATCAAAGAAGATTATTTAAATGATAAAGTGAGGTGAAAAAGTCAAGGAGCAATATTTAAATGATAAATTTATGGAGAAATTTCTAATTATGGAAAGTGTTTAACCCTAAAAATGAGGAAAATAGGTTAAGTGACCTATAAATGGATTAAGTGACCTAGAAATGGGTTAAGTGACCTAGAAGATGGAAAGTATAAATAAGAGGCAAGGATTTCTCATTTTACATCACAGTTGAGAATATTGAATATATATAGGTGACTGAGGTAACCAAAGGATATCTAAGCCGAATTTCAAAGGGAAGGTGAAGAAAAGAAGGCCGGAATTCAAGGGAGGATAAATTCTTTTGATGATGCTTTCTAAGGTATGTTATTTATAGGTCATCTCACAATTTTTGCAATAACGTTCTTTATAGAACGATTCAGACTGTCATATTGATAGAACATTGAGGAAACATATCCAAGTATCTATGGTAAATTATTCAGCTTGTGGTTCGTTGTATTTTTGGAGTTACACTCCGTGGAAAATACTGTTTGTGGCTAGTCCTAAAACTAGTCTAAAACAAGTGTTTTGGGTAAAAATGTCATAACGTCTTCATAAAAGATCAAACTTTAGTAATACCAAATGTGTTGGTTAGAGTACATTCTGTAGTATTCTTTGTAATATTTTCATATCCATTTAACAAACATTTTATGTGGGGCACACTCTACACGTTCGCTCTCTAGAATAAGCCAGAATTCAGCAAGGTATGCCATTTTTTCTATAACTCCTTTTACGAGAGGTTCCAAGTAGTGAAACCTGGAGGAATTGCATAAATCAAACTCAAGAACATTGTGTACTACTTCCAGATCTGTATTCATTACAGGTACAAAGTTATGATTATTTCAAGTTAGGGTTGTTGACTAATACCAAACTAGTCATGTGAGACTAAAGAAAAGTTTGATGAAAATGCTAGTCTCTTGTTGTGAAAGTTAAGGAAGTTTTGCAGGTATGTGATCATATACACCAGGTCTATTACAGAGTTACAAATCATATTTGGATGATGAAAATGATGAAGGCTTTTGGTTAAGGTACATGTTGGGTACATGGTTGAGATAAGTAGTTGATGAGTTGGCACATACATGAGGTGTATAGTTGATGAAGTTGGTACATATTGATGATTCATAGTTGATGAGTAGTTGACACATTATTAGTACATACTTGGTATATGTTTAGATGCACTTGTTTATGGTACATGTTGATTACAGATTGTTTGGTATAGGTTTGTGCATGGTTGATGCACTTGTTTACGGTATTACAAATTGATGCATGGTTGATGCATGGCTCAGTTTTATTGGTATAGTTTTACAATGGTATATCTCACAGTGATAGTGTGATAGTGGTTCCATCATTCTACTTCTACGTAAGGGCAGTTGGACGGGGCAAGGACAGGTGGTTGTAGCCACCTTCTGATTGTAGCTAGAGAACATAGGTTGTTGTATCATCCTTCTGGTTGTAGCCACATAATAGGAGAGTTGGAGCTTCCTTCAGGTTGTAGCCTGAGAAACAAGAGGGTTGGAGACTCTTTCCGATTGCAGCAGGAAAACAAAATAAGTTGGTGCTTCTAATGAATGTAATTCTTCAAGACATATAAGAAAAGGCATTTTGTGGTTTTCTCTTACTTTGGGTTTCCACATAAGACACTGGCGTACAGTGTACGTGTATAATTGTTCATTTGTTCATTGCTTATTTACTTTGAATTTATTGGATGATAATGCTACATTGATATAACACTTGGATTATATGGTTAAAAAGGATTAAATTTCTCTATTACCTATTCACCCCCCTCTTAGTAATCCAACAATTGGTATTAGAGAAGATTCCTTCAGAAATCAGTTTAACCACTGAAAGGTATATCATGGAGAGAAACAAGTTATATAAAAATGGAATACCACAGTTCAATGGACATAAGTATGCATTTTGGAGCATAAGGATGAAAACATATATACAGGCACGGGGATTTGAAATTTGGCAATCAATTGTAGATGGATACACAACAGCATCAGTTCCACCAACAAATGACAAAGCAGTGAAACTCGGTCATAATAATTACAAATCCAAAAAAGCACTTCTGAATGGTCTTAGTGAAACGATAATCACCAAAGTTGCACATTGTAAATCTGCTAAAGCGATTTGGGACAAACTTCAAAATATTTATGAAGGAGATTCAAACGTCAAAGAAGAAAAGCTTCAAACTTACAGAGGTCAGTTCAAACAACTTAAGATGAAGGAAGATGAGAATATTGCATCTTACTTTTTACGAGTTGATGAAAAAATAAATGCAATGATAGGATTGGGAGAAGAAATCAAAGAATCTATAATTGTTCAAAAATTACTAAGATCTCTTCCTATGAAATTGATCCTAAGATATCAACACTAGAAGAAAGATCAGATCTAAACTCAATAAGAATAGAGGAATTACATGGAATCTTCACAACATATGAAATGACAACTGAACAGGAAAATTTAAATATAAAATAAGAAGCCTTCAAAGAATCCCAAAATTCAAAGCAACAGGGAAGGCAAAAAGAAGAACATAGTAGCAACAGTGACATCTTGGAAGATAATGAAGAAGTGGCCAACTTTGTCAAAAGATTGAACAAGGGAACCGACGATAGGTATATAGGTAAGCTTCTTTTAATTTATTTTAATTGTGATGGTATTGGTCATTTTTCTAACAAATTTCCTTATAAGAAAAAGAGAAATGATGAAGGTTACTCAAAAGGAAAAAAAACATATAAATGCAAAAGAACCACAAAGAAAGTTTTCAAGAAACCCTTATGCACCAAAGAAGGCATCTCATCATTAGATGAAGATGAATTCAGTGACAGTGAGACATAAAGAGTTATATTCATGGCAGTAGAAGACTCCGATAAAGAAGACTCTGATGAAGAATATGAATAAGCCTAAGAAGAATATGAAGAAGTTGAGGAAGAAGTTGAAGAGGAAGAAGTTGACTACCAAGAGGAATTAATGTGTTCCATAGAATTTATCAGAAGAGAAAAGAAGAAAAACAAGAAACTACAAGAAAAACTAGACAAGAAAGAAGACACTCAAGAACTAGAACAAATGATCACAAATTTGAAGGTTCAATTAGAAGAAGATAAAAGTATTGAAGAAGCACTCAAAGAACATCTAGAAGAAAAAGACAAGATAATTTGAAATTTGGAAGCAAAGATTGTCACATTAAGAAAGGATCTTCAAAACAAAAATATGCAGAACAACTCAAAAGTTTTGGATGACATTATCAACAGTTAAAAATATCATCATGAAAAAAGTCTGGACTAGATACAATCAAACAGAAAAAGGATCAAGCTCCAACAACATAGCAAGAAACATATCCAAAAAGCTATGCAGAAACAATCAAGGGTGATAGGAAGATCTACAAGGAAGATTACAAGGACACTCCTCTACCAAGAATATTCATATTTCAGAATCAACAACTGACAGATAGGCCTGAAGAAGAAGAAGAATTTATAAGAGTACCTCCTTTCATAATATCTTCAACTCCCAGGTATCAAACTATCTTTTTTGGTTTATGTTATGCATGTAATAATTTTGTACATAAAGATGTGAATTGCAGAGCTAACAACAAGATTGCAAACAACTTTGAAATTCATACACAAAGGGGTTACCCAAGAAGGACTAGTGAAACATAAAGAATAAGTTACAACAGGTTTGAATCTTTGAGCACTGAAGTGAAATGTTACAAATGTAACAATTTTGAACATATGGCCAAATATTGCAGAATGACAGTCCCTCCTAGAGAACTGCAACATAATAACAGCAGTCGCAGACAGGAACCTCAGAAAATGACATGGATAAGAAAGAAGGGTCAATATAGCAATGAATAATGCACACTCGCTCTACAAGCTAAGCATAAGAAACATGGTTAGTATGTTGACAATGGTTTTTCAAAATACATTACAGGTGATAGAGACAGGTTTCTTACATTACAAAAGGAAAGAGATGGATCAGTCTTCTTTGGAAATTATTATTCAGCTAAAATCATTGGAAAAGGCATAGTCAGAATTGGGAACAATAATACCAAGGAAGAAAATGTTCTACTAGTAGAAGATATGAAACATAATATTCTAAGTGTGAGTAAAATGTGTGACCAAGGTCATAAAGTTACTTTCGATTCACAAAAATGCGAGATAAGAAAAGAAGGCTTAGGAAAATTGATTTCTACAACTATGAGAACTTCAAGCAACATATATGTATTAAGTGAAATTGGAATTTAAAAGTCTTGTCTAGGAAAGGAAGATGAAAGTTGGATATGGCACAGAATAATGGGTCACATACATTTTGATAACCTTGTCAAAGTCAGCAGAAGAGAAGAAGTCAGAGAAATTCCCCAGATCATGAAACCAACCAACACTTTATGAAAGCATTGTCAACAAGGAAAGAAAACAAAGACCAGGTTCAAATCAAAGGAATATTCAATGAAAAGGCCACTATAAATTGTGCATACTGGTCTAGTTGGACCAACTATAACAAAGGGTTTAAAAGGTGAGAAATAATTTATTTTATTAGTTGATGATTATACAAGAATGGTTGCAATTTGCTTTCTCAAGAATAAGTCAAAAGATTTTGAAAACTCCAAGATCTACAAGGAAATGGTTGAAAATCAAATGGATTCAAAAATCAAATGCTTGAGATATGATAATGGAGGAGATTTCACTTCAAAGGAATTTATGGACTACTGCAACAATCATAGAATAAAAAGACAATTCTTCATTGCTAGGACACCTCAACAGAATGGAGTTGTTGAAAGGGAGAATATGACAGTACAGGAAATGGGTCAAACAATGCTAATGGATTCCAAATTGACAGATATATTTTGGACACAGGCAGTGCATATAGTAGTTCACATTCAAAACAGAGTAATGCTTAGAAACGACACTGACAAAACTCCCTACGAGCTATGGAAAGGAAGACCAACAAATGTGAAGCACTTCATATTTTGTGGAAGCAAATGCTACATCAAAAAATAAGATGGAAAAATAGCAAAGTTTTAACTCTTGTGTGGACAAATGAGTACTTGTTGGTTACTCAAGTACAAGGAAAGAATACAAGTGTTACAATATTATATTGAACAAATTTGTAGAAAACATCAACATAGCAATTGATGAAACAGGCATACCAAAATCAAAGGAAGAAGAAAATGAATCAATGGAACAACTTTTCAAATAAGAAGCAGAAGATGAAAAGGAAGTAGAAGAGGAAGATGAAGAGAATCCGATAGAAGCAGAAGATAAATTTCAGCAAGTTCCTCCAAAGACACCTAGAATACAAGTACATAAGAATCATCATTCAGATCAGATTATCGGAAACAAAGACACGGGAGTTGAGACTAGAAGAAGAATCCATTCACCAGAACAAACACACCTAGCACTCACATCTACGATTGAACCAACCTATTTTGAAGAGGCCAATAAGGATGAATTTTGGAACAAGGCCATGGATGAAGAATTGCATCAAATAGATAAAAATGACACTTGAGAATTTGTTCCAAGACAAAAGGATAAGAATTTGATCGACACAAAGTGGGTATACAGGAATAAATTGAACGAAGATGGACAGGTTACAAGTAAAAAAGCTAGATTGATATGTAAAGGATATGCACAGGTTGAAGGAGTTGACTTTGAAAAGACATTTTCCCCAGTTTCCAGAATGGAAGCAATCCGATTGCTTTTAGCTTATGCATGCTCCAAAAATATTAAAGTGTATCAGATGGATGTAAAATAARCTTTTATGAATGGGGAACTTGAATAAGAAGTCTACATTAAACAACCAGAAGGATTTCAGTTGTTAGAGAATACAGACTATGTGTGCAAATTAAAGAAGGCCTTGTATGGTCTAAAACATGCTCCTAGAGCATGGTACTCCAGACTGGATAAATATCTACAACAGGCAGGGTTTAGAAAAGGAAGTGCAGAAAACAACCTCTACATCAAGGTAAGTCAAGGTAATAATTTATTAATTGAAGTTTATGTTGGTGATATTATTTTTGGTAGTCATGATGACAGGTTAAGCCAGAATTTGCAAAGGATGTGCAGAATGAATTTGAAATGTCATTACTTGGAGAACTATACTTCTTTTTGAGACTTTAGATATGTCAAAGAAACCAAGGAATTTTGATTTCTCAAACCAATTATATCAAAGAAATGCTAAAGAGGTTCAAAATGTAAGATTGCAAACTAGTTATCACTCCCATGCAAACCAATTGCAAGTTAAGAAAATATGATGATTCAAAGTATATAGCTTAGAGGAAATACAAGTCAATGATTGGTAGCCTACTATATGTGATAGCATCCATACCATATGTAATGCAAGAAATTAGAAAGGTGGCATGATTTCAAGCAGCACTAAAGGAATCACATGTATTAGTAGTGAAGAGGATTTTCATATACCTCAAAGGAACAAAAGAGTTTGGATTATGGTATCCAAAAGGAAAGGATATATCTCTTATTGCCTACACAGATACAAATTGGAAAGTTTGTATTGATGACCAACGAAGAACCAATGGAGAAACATTCTACTTGGGTGAGTGTTTAGTATCATGACTAAGAAAGAAACAATCATTAGTATGTCTATATACAGTCGAGGTAGAGTATATTGCAGCAACAACATGATGTACATAGGTTCTTTGGATGAAACAAACTCTGACAGATATACAAGTTGAGTATGATGAGCCCATTTCAATACATTGTGATAATACAAGTGCCATCAATATCTCAAAGAACATGGTGATGCACTCCAAGACAAAGAACATTCCAATAAAGTATCACTTTCTACAGGAACAGGTTGTAGAAAAGAACATCAGAGTTGAGTATGTGGGAAAAAAAGAACAAGTGGTAGACATCTTTACAAAATCACTTCCACGGGAAGCCTTTGAGTATCCTCTCTAGAGACTCAGAGTTATTTCTACTCCAAAATGAATGCTTTTGAATGCTTATCTTATATGTCTTAGATGTACACAAGGAAGCACCATAAAGACGACGGTTCAGTTAGGGGGAGTAACCCTGGATGGAAAGATACATTATCATTGATGACAAAGGAGAATATATTTATCAGATGCATAGGAAAGAGGCATGATTCCAGGGGGAGAAATGGTCACAGAGATGCAGAGGACAGAGGCATGGTTCCAGGGGGAGCATGAGTAATATGACTTCAATATTGCATGAAATGATTTCAATATTGCATCAGAGTGTTTCCATCAATGCCAAAGGGGGAGATTGTTGATTAAGGTTGGTTTTCATTGATGTCAACCCTTGAAGAAATTCTGGTAGTGAATTATGGTAGCACAAAGGTTTGGGTAATGGGCCCAAGGTTTTTTCATGTATAATGGTATGAGTTTTAATATATTTGAAGGTAATACTATTTTGTATGGATAGTACATGTCATGCCATTTCTAATGGTATGTGGAATGTCACATATCTCCTCACAATTTGAGAGTTATGACCTTACGAATTTGGAGGACCCTCATATGTTGGTTTGAAGCCCCAAAAGGTCAAAGAAGTCAAAGATCTTGCAAAGAAGAACTTATTATTTAAATTATAAAGTAAAGTGACAAATTAAAGAAGGATTATTTAAATAATAAAGTGAAGTGACAAAATCAATGAAGATTATTTAAATGATAAAGTGAGGTGACAAAGTTAAGGAGGAATATTTAAATGATAAAGTAATGGTGAAATTTCTAATTATGGAAAGTAGTTAACCCTAAAAATGAGGAAAATAGGTTAAGTGACTTATAAATGGGTTAAATGACCTACAAATAGGTTAAGTGACCTACAAATGGGTTAAGTGACCTAGAATATGGAGAGTATAAATAAGAGAAAAGGATCTCTCATTTTACATCACACGTGAGAATATTGAATATCTATAGGTGAATGAGGTAACCAAAGGATATCTAAGCTGAATTTCATAGGGAAGGTGAAGAAAAGAAGGCTGGAATTCAAGGGATGATAAATTCTTTTGATGATGCTTTCTAAGGTATGTTATTTATAGGTCATCTCACCATTTTCATAATAATGTTTTTTCTAGAATGATTCAGAGCATGCGATTCATAGGCCATTGAAAAAACATATCCAAGTATCTATGGTAAAAAATTCAACTTGTGGGTCATTGTATTTTTGGAGTTACACTCCGTGGAAAATAGGGTTTGTGGCTAGTCCTGAAACTAATCTAAAACAAATGTTTTGGGTAAAAATGGCATAAATTCTTCATAACAAATCCAAATTTAGTAAGACCAAATGTTTTGGTTACAGTATTGTCTATAGTATTCTATGTAACATTTTCATATCCATTCAACAAATATTCCGTGTGAGGCATGCTCTACAAGGTCGCTCTCTAGAATAAGCCAGAATTTATCAAGGTATGTCATTTTTGCTATAACTCGTTTTATGAGAGGTTACAAGTAGTGGCACCTAGAATGATTGCATAAAAAAAATTGAATAAAATTGTGTACTACTTTCAGATCTTTATTCATTACAGGTACATAGTTATGATTATTTCAAGTTAGGGTTGTTGACTAATCCCAAACTAGTCATGTGAGACTAAAGAAAAGTTTGATGAAAATGCTAGCCTCTTGTTGTGAAAGTTAAGGAAGGTTTGTAGGTATGTGATCATATATACTAGGGCTATTACAGAGTTACAAATCATATTTGGATGATGAAATTGATGAGAGATTTTGGTTAAGGTACATGTTGGATACATGGTTGAGACAAGTAGTTGATGAGTTGGCATGTACATGAGGTGTATAGTTTATGAAGTTGGTACATATTGATGAGTCATAGTTGATGAGTAGTTGAAACATGATTGGTACATACTTGGTATGTGGTTGGATGCACTTGTTTATGGTACAGGTTGATTACAGGTTGTTTGGTATAGGTTGGTGGATGGTTGATGCACTTGTTTATGGTACATGTTGATCACAGGTTGATGTATGGTTGATGCATGGTTCAATTTTATTGGTACAAGCTTACAATGATATATCTCACAGTGATAGTGTGACAGTGGTTCCATCATTCTACTTTTACATTAGAGTGGTTGGACGGGGCACAGACATGTGGTTGTAGCCACCTTCCGGTTGTAGCTTAAGAACATAGGGGGTTGTAGCCTCCTTGTGGTTGTAGCCAGATAATAGAGGACTTGGAGCTTCCTTTAGGTTGTAGCCTGAGAAACAAGGGGTTTGGAGCCTCCTTCCAGTTGCAACTAGAAAAAAAAAGAAGTTGGTGCTTCCAATGAATGTAATTCTTCAATACATATAAGAAAAGGCATTCCATGGTTTTCTCCAACTTTTGGTTTCCACGTAAAACATTGGTTTACTGTGTATGTGTATGATTGGTCATTTATTCATTTCCTATTTACTTTGTAGTTATTAGATGATAATGCTACATTGATATAACACTTGGATTATATGGTTAAAAAGGATTAAATTTCTCTATTACTGATTCACACCCCCTCTCAGTAATGCAACACCTGTAATATGATTCGAGAAAATGAATCACAACAATTATGTATAAATTAAACAAATAAATATGTAAATAAAAACATGAATGCAAATAAAACTACTCTATGATGACATAAACACACAAATGGAGATGCAATAAAACAAATGACCTAGCTACTTACCTGGGGCTCGAGGCATGTAGAAATAAAAACCATGAAGGTGTCAGGTGAAATTGTACAACCAATGAAACTACCTCCTCATCTCATCAAGGTATCTCCCCCTATGATTAATCATGTAATACATCAAAGATAAGTCAAGAAAAAAATAATCATGGGAACAAATAGGCATGCATTGAATCATAGAAAGAAACTCATGGAAGTGGGTGGGAGAGAGAAAATACTGCTAGAAAGGGTAGCCACAAGATTGATAAATCCATATATGAATAGGACTTCCATGGATAGATGATGGCTCATCCTCATCCTCAATGAGAATACCACTTCTCTATGAAGTATGATATGGGATGAAAAATATGGAGAATACTATATGAGTGTCGAGAGAAAAGGATAGATAATAAGGAACAAAATCAGTTTAAGATAAATAATTCGTCTTTCATTTATTCATATGTGTCCAAAAATATATAAAATAAGCTACCAACTATGAGCACCCATGTTTCATGAGAGAATCATCATGTAATATAGGACCTCCGACCAAATCTTGAGGCAAAGAAGGCTAGAAATATGTGGTATGAAACTCTAGCTTTCCTAGGCTAACCATCTGCTCATCAGAACCAACATACACCTATAGATGAGGATATTCTTCATGAGAAGGGTGATGGTCGTCAAATATGTATGTATCACAAATCTCTTATCATGACTGAAAATCATCATGAGTATACTGCAAAATGTCATCCCTAGGTGGTTGAAATAACTCTATGACCATATCATCATTATGTTTGCAAACATCTGGATCATATTGGCACGTAGGAAAGTACACTGAAGGAAAAAACTCTCTGTTGTTTAATTGGAATCAATTTTCAATGTCATAAATGGGATCTCCATTAAAAATTAAACAACTCTCATCCCATTTACATCTCCCAATACATAGGAAATGTCAACTACATCCAGTGAATTTTCCTTGATTTCATCACCTACAGAGTCACTAGAAAATACATCATGAGTATAGAAAACCTATAAAAGAGTGAAAAAACCATATATTTGTCTTCATGTGTAGGGGATTCCAAAGCTTACACAACTTCATCTTCATCTTTAGCAGGTGGGAGCATATATCCAAATGTCTTGTCCGAATATTCAACATGTTGCATCTTGTTGGAATTTTTCCTTTTCTTCTTGTCAAATTTATTCAAACATCTCTTCAAGAGCATCTTCATTACAAGGGGATTAATTATCGATGAGGATTGCTTCATCCATTTTTTTCTCAAAAGGATTTAAAAGGTAACTCTTGTTCTTCTCATCATCATGGACTTTCTCTTTGGTGGGTGATGTCTTGTCGAGATCTTGCACATCCTTGGAGTCCTCCTCCTCTTTCTGGACCTATTATTCAAATACTTATTTTTCCAAGTGTTCCTCAAGGTTGTTACTTCATTCTCCCTCCAAGGAAGCTTCATTATCATCAACCTTTGTATTAAATTCAAAAAGACCTAAAATTCTCTCCTCTTGCAAGGCTATCAGGAGCTTATGATATGTGTCTTCAAAATTCTAGGATATTTGACCCTAGTATTTGAGAAATTCCTCTACGAATAACTTGAGGTAATGGATACTCTTTGGACTGCAAGAGTATATGACCCAATCCTTTTCTCTCATCTCGAAGAGGATAGGAATTCTCTCACCAAAATGTATCCATGGATTTCGTCAAACGTGGATGCATGTCTTGCAAATGACAAGATGTTTGGGATGAAACAAGAAGGATCCCCATTGAACCTTGTAACATTCTTATTAAAATCAAATGGGTATGGGTGCGAGAACCCCATAACATCCTCAATATCAAGGGAAAGATACACTCCACGCAATACCCAAAAATCCATTCTTCATCATATGCATATTCAACATGAAATCTCAACGAAATATTCATACCTTATCCCAATGGAGTCACTGGATAAAATTATATGAATTTTTTCAAAACATTGTAAGGGAACTTTCCCCCAATGGAGTCAAAAATAAAGCTAGAGGTAAATGCTTTGGGATCAATATTTTCCATAATATTTTTATGGGATTGGAAATGATTTAAAATCCTCCCCATCAATGGAGAAAAAACAATTATCATACATTTTGTAGTTTGGAAAAATCCCAACCCAAGCAAAAAATGTGAGACATAACTAGGGACACTTATCACTTTCACCTCAATAGATATCCTCCTTGTTTTAATGAAACACAATTCCAACACAAGGGAGGGTTCTGAGGTGATCATAGAGGTATTTCAAGGGAGAATCCAAGAATAATAATGAAGCACCCCTATAGGTCACAATGAAAGGTTCTAAGCATTGATGTAGGATGAGTATCAGTCAAGGAGAAGTTTCTAATGAAGATTACGTGCAAAACCAATGTTAGGAAACCAAAACTAAGACAATATATGGTGAAAATGAGCCCTATAACAATAGGGAAACAACAAGTTATGGTTTTTGTCCAAAAAATGGAGTATTAACAATTATATATCAACAATGACAAAGATGTAATAACTGCAAATTAAAACATCAAAATGATGTAGGAGCATTGCCAGCAAAGCATGCGTGGAGGACAGTTGGGTGCACTAAGCATGTATTTTGAAATATTTTGAATTCCAATGATCAGTGTATTAATGTAATATCTGACAAATATTTTGAGTTATGAACCTCTTTAATGATTCGAGGCTGAGTCATCGTGTAAGATCGATGGGGGGGATGTATTTTTATTTAATGTGAAGGATCACAACATAGATTTGGAGCGTCCCCTATTATCTGTCTAACTCAATATTTATTGTAATAAATATTAAGTAGTTGAAATCCTTTATTTTCAATAGGATAGCATAGAGTAGTTGGAGGGACGAACTTGAAGAGTCCTTTTGTATAAAGCTTTGTATCATTTCCAAGAAGAGGTTGTTAAATATTATGTGTAGATTTCCATTGTATTCAAGAGATGGGACCTACAGAGAAGTGGTGTATGAATTTATGTAAATTTCAGTTGAATGAATATAGCAGAGGAACATTGTCCCAATTATGTGTTATTTTTGTGTCTATATGAATGAGTGAATGGTATAATTCTTTGTTTGTTTCAATTCTTTGTTATTCTTTGTTTTTGTATCCATGAATGCATTTATCGAGTTGAATGTATGAGTCACTATGGAGAGTGAATAAGTTTCCATCGTTTCTCTTATTTGAAAAAGTGTAAGGTGTGCATATCATCCACAAGGAGTGCGTTGCCAGAGTCTATTTGGACTCATAAGCTCAAAAGAGATAGCGAGAGTTTTTATGTGCAAGGAGTGCATAAACATCTGCATGGAATGCGTGACATAGTTTTCAAGCCCGAAAGCTCAGGAAGGGGAGTGTGATTTTAGTCCTACAAGTGGGAATTTGTTGGAGAGTAGTTGCAAGGAGCGTGAAATCATCCACAGAGGAGTTGAGCGTGGGAGAAAACCTATTACAAAGTGTGCATAGGTCAATATTTTGACTAAGTGTCGAAGAAAATGTTCTGAAGGATGAAGAAAATGTTTTGAAGGATGAAGAAAGACAAAGAAGTAAATCTTAGGAGGGGGCACGGCAGAAAGTATTCAAGGGGAGAAGTCCCTGAAGTTTCCATAAAAGTCAGTGGACAAGATTCATTATGGAGGGAGACAAATGATTCTAGACCATCAGATATGGGAGAGCTACGTGGAGGATAGTCGTAAGGTGATTTCACTTTGAAGATCAGGAAACTTGAATGCATGACGAAAGGAGGGTTGCGAAGTCTGAAGTCATGAAATGATCCTAGCCGTTGATTGTGAGGAGAGCACGTGGCAGCGGATTAAGGAATCTGTGATTCAAAATTTCGGTGGTTCGTGGGTCAGAGACTTAGAGTTTCACGAATTCGTGAAACCCGGACCATAGAGGAGACAAAAAATCTGAAGAGACATGTGGTGAGAGTCCATAGATTCAGAGAAGAGCACTTCAAGAAGAAGAAAAAGAAGAGCTTGGGATATCTCTGAAGTCTGAATCGCAAAGGGATAGACCCACGGTCACAGTCGTGGTCACTTGGGAAAAAGGGGCATGTGTACATATAGTGGATTTGGGTAGTCGTAGGGACCCGAAGAGTCGCTCTAACTCAGTACCTCAAACGATCCAAGACTGGGAGGTTGAGCAGCCCTTTGGAGGAAAGGGTGTTTGCACCAAGAGTGGTATCAGAGTAGAACATATAATTGATTTCTGTAGAAAGAGGTATCAGAAGCGTCAGCATAATTTATCCTAGAAGATGTGTTGAGCCGCCTGTAGCCAATAGAACTATGGAAAGAGAGATGAGAGAACTTTGTGCGAGGCTGGATGGCATGGAAACGACACAAAGGAGAGAACCTAATGCTAGAGACATCAACGATGTAGAAAATGAAGAAGTAGAGGTCGAAGAAGTTGTAGTTGAGGATGTTGTAGAAGAATGCTTGCTGAAAGTGGTTATCGAATTGGGAGCCAGGGCGAAGATCAACATCCCAATGTAAGAATGAAATCTAGACACAAAGGAATTTCTTGATTGGATACGAGAAATGGACAAATATTTCGACTATGAATATGTCGAGGAAGAGAGAAAGGTGAGACATGTTGTCACTAGGTTGAAAGGACATGCATCCCTGTGGTGGGATGAACTACATGTTGACAGGAGGAGCAAAGGCAAACAAAAGATTAAGATTTGGGATCAAATGGTATACAAGCTAAATTTGAAATTCATGCCCAAGGATTACCATATAAATTTGTTCAGGAAGATGTAGAAACTGAGATAGAAAGGGAGGAATGTGAAATAGTACACATAAGATTTCTACATATTGAACATCAGGGCTAGACAGAGAGAGAGAGATGAGGAGAAAGTTGTCAGATACATCAATGGCCTGAGATATGATATCTAGGATGAAATCATCATGGAACAATCAGGACAATAGAGGATGTGTATCAAATAGCGTTGAAAGAAGAAGAGAGGTTTTCCAGGAAGAAGAGTCAACAAAACAGAGGTTGAAGCTTGAACAGAGGCAAAGGAGTTTCCCAGGATAAAGCACAGAAGCCCAAAGATGAGGTAGAGAAACCACATAATCACTCTAAGAGAGGAGAATTTTCCTAAGGAAGGAAGAGTGGTGGTAGAAAATATTTTTCTAGAGGAAGAGGAAGAGGCATAGGAGGAAAAGTAAGGTGTTTTGCCTGTGGAAAAACAAGGCACATGTCTTGGGATTGTCTTAAGAGGAAGAAATAGGAGGTGAAGCTCACATTTCAGAAGCACATAAGTGAGATGTTGAAGGAGAAGGTGCATAGGATGGGAAATCCTTGATGATGAAGAAGGTTCTTTTGAAGCAAGAGCCAGAGACTGAAAATGCAATGCAAGGGAACAGTTTGTTCAGGACAGCCTGTAAAACAAAAGACAAAGTTTACAAGGTGATAATTGATAGTGGGAGAACTGACAACTTAGTATCCACATAGATGGTGGAGAATCTAGAGCTAGAGATGACTACACACCCAACGCCATATAAAGTCTCATGGTTGTAGAAAGGCCATCAGGTTACAATCACTAAACAATGCCTTGTTGAATTTAAAATAGGGGGATATAGGGATGAAATTCTCTATGATGTGATTCCCATGGATGTATTTCATGTCTTGTTGGGAAGACCATGGTAGTGTGACAGGAATGTCATTCATGATGGGAGGAGAAATACTTACACCTAAGATAAGAATGGTTGGACACACATGTTACTGCCAATTGAAGAAAAAAAGGTGAAGGATGAAGCTAGCCCTAGCATACTTTTCATGAGTGGGAAGGAAATCCTGAATCAAGTAAAGAAGAAATAGGAGATGCATTTTTTTGTAGTGAGGAAGCCAAGGGTTATCCTTACCAATACTTTGATGGAATATTTTCCTGAGGAAGTTTAGGAACTGTTAGAGAATTTTGCATATATAGTAATGGATGAGTTTCCAAGCTCATTTCCACCTATCAGAAGTATCCATCATCAAATTGATTTGATACCAGGGGAAAACCTGCCAAACAAAGTCGCATATAGGTTGACACCTCAAGAGAATAAGGAGGTGAAGAGATAGGTTCAAGATCTATTAGATAAAGGATTGGTTAGAGAAAGCTTGAGTCCATGTGCAATACCAATTGTATTAAGTCCGAAGAAGGATGGAGGATGGAGAATGTGTAAAGACTCAAGAGCCATAAATAAGATCACCATTAGATACAAATTTCCAGTTCCAAATATGGATGGCTTGATGGATTGCCTAAGTGGAGCGAATTATTTTTCAAAGATAGATTTGAAATGTGGATATCACCAGATAAGGATGAGCGAAAGTGATGAGTGGAAAACAACATTCAAGACAAATGAGGGGTTGTATGAATGGCTTGTTATGCCTTTTAGCTTAACAAACACCGCGAGTAATTTTATGAGGCTGATGAATCAAGTGTTGAAGGATTTCATTGGCAAATTCATGATTGTATAGCTAGATGATATACTGGTATTTAGAAAGACTAAAGAGGAGCATTTGAGGCATTTGACGTTGGTGATGAGGAGGTTGCAGCAAGAGAAACTATTGATTAATCTGAAAAAGTCCTCTTTCATGAAGACAAAACTCATATATTCGAGTTTTGTGATTTCTTCAAATGAGTTGAAGATGGATCCAGAAACAGTAAAAGAAATTAGAGAATGGTCTTCACCAAATAATATCTTTGAGGTGAGAAGCTTCCATGGATTAGCAAGTTTTTACCGTAATTTCATCAGAAACTTTAGCAAGATTAGAGCTCAAATGATGGATACGGTGAAGAAAAGACACAAGTATTTCAAATGGGTAGGAGAGGATGAGGGGAGCTTCAACATATTGAAGGAGAAGATAATTGAACAACTGATTCTAGTTTTACCAGATTTCGGAAAGATGTTTTAGGTGAGATGTGACGTGAGTGGAATTGCAATTGGAGCAGTCTTAAGCCAAGACAACAAACCTATTGCATATTTCATCGAGAAAATGAATGAGGCCAAGAAGAATTACTCCACATATGACAAAGAGTTCTATGCCATAATTCAAGCCTTGAAGAAATGGAGGCACTATCTCGTACCAAAGGAGTTTGTTTTGTATAGCGATAATGAGGCTCTACAATTCATAACTACATAGGAGAAACTAAACTAGAGACATGCTAAGTGGATAGAGTTTATGCAAAATTTCACTTTTTCACTAAACATATTTATGGTAATACTAATAAGGTTGTTGATGCATTAAGCAGGAGAATTTTGATTCTGCAAGAATTTCAGGTCAAGACCTTGGGCTTTGATAACCTTAAGGAAATGTACCACAATGATCCAAATTTCGGGGAGGCATATTAAGCATGTGTGAATCGTGTACTCAGAGATAGAAGCAAGCTAGTCAAATACCTGATTCAGGATGGGTTTTTGTTTAAAGGGTTCCAGTTGTAAATACCAAGATGCTCGATGAGGGAGAATTTGTTGAAGGAAAAACATAGTGGAGGTCTAGCCGGACATTTCAGTCATGACAAAAAAAATTCCCAATTAAATGGTTCACATTATTGGTCAGGTTTGAGAGTAGAGGTGAAGATATTTGTAAACAAATGTAAAAAATTTCAGTACGACAAGGGGAAGAATCAGAACACTGGGTTGTATCAACCATTGCCTATTCTAGAGAGGCCTTGGGATGTGATATGCATGGGTTTTGTGTTGGGATTTCGAAGGACGCAAAGAGGAAGTTATTCCATATTTGTGGTAGTAGATAGATTCTTGAAGATGGCACACTTTATCCTACGCCAGAAGAACAATGATGCAACACATGTTGCAAATTTATTTTTCAGAAAGGTTGTGAGACTCCATGGATTGCCCAAGATTATAGTTTCAGACAGGGATGCCAAATTTGTTGGTCATTTTTGGAGGACGTTGTGGGAGAAGTTGGGGACATGACTATCTTTTATTTCTACATATCATCCATAGATGGATAGGTATACCAAAGTGGTGAATAGAAGCTTAGTATATTTGCTGAGGAGTTTGGTCACTAAACACCATAGTCAATGGGACCAGATTCTAGCACAAGAGAGTTCACATATAATGAATCAGTGAACAAAATCCCTCGGAAAATTCCATTTCAAATAGTATATGGGATGAATCCGAGAGGAGTGTCAGAGTTGATAGATCTAAGGAAAAGCAAATTTAGGAGCGCAGGAGCCAAAGACTTCACCGCAGAAATGCAAGAACTTCATAATCAGATCAAGGAGCAGTTGAAGAAGAGAAGCGATGAATATAAATGCAAATCTGATCAACATAGGAGGAAGCTTGAATTTGAAGTTGGAGATCAAGTTCTATCACATCTAAGGAAGGAGAGGTTCCCAAGGGGAACATATAATAAATTGAAATTGAAAAAGATAGGGCCATGTAAAATCTTGAGAATATTTGGAGAGAATGCTTATGAAATAGAGGTGCCAGAAGATGTGGGTATATCGCCCATATTAAACATTGTAGACTTGTATTCGTATAGGGAGGATGGATTTGGAATATATGAAGATCAAAGGAAGGTCTAGTTGGAGAAACAAATGCATGTAGCAAAGAAGACGTAGATGGAGAAGATCATAGATGAACGAGTTGGTAAGAAGACCAGAAGGAGAACATATTT
Organism: Picea mariana; assembly: GCA_032191745.1. Lineage (NCBI taxonomy): Eukaryota > Viridiplantae > Streptophyta > Pinopsida > Pinales > Pinaceae > Picea > Picea mariana. The sequence goes on along the minus strand of JASDQU010790072.1, from coordinate 205,784 downwards.
TGAATATTTGGTAAAGTGGAAAGGACACCTAATAGAAGATGCCAGTTGATTTGGTGAAGTAGATATCCAAAAGCATGGAAGATCGATTCAGGAGCTCATGGACAGGATTTTCAGCCAGGGGAGTATGATGCAGGAGCATCTCTAGCAAAGCATCCATGGACGACAGCTGGGTGCACTAAGCACATATTTTGAAATATTTTGAATTCCAAAGATCGGTGTATTAATGTAATATCTGACAAATATTTTGAGTTATGAACCTCTTTAATGATTGGAGGTTGAGCCATCACGTAACATTGATGGGGGGGATGTATTTTTCTTTAATGTGAAGAATCACAACACATATTTGGAGTGTCTGCTCTTATCTGTCTGACTCAATATTTATTGTAATAAATGTTAATTAGTTGAAAGAATTTATTTTTGAGAGGATAGCATAGAGTGGTTGGAGGGAAGAACTTGAAGAGTCCCTTTGTATAAAGCTTTGTATCATTGCTGAAAAGAGGCTGTTGAATATAATGTGTAGATTGTCATTGTATTCAAGAGCTAGGAGTTACAGAGAAGTGGTGTATTAATGTATGTAAAATTCAGTTGAATGAATATAATAGTGGAACATTGTCCCAATTGTGTGTTATTGTTGTATCTATCTAAATGAGTGAATGGTAGACTTCTTTGTTTGTTTCAATTCTTTGATATTCCTTCTTTTTGTATCCATGAATGAATTTACAAAGTTGAATGTATGAGTCACTGTGGAGAGTGAATAAGTTTCAATCATTTCTCTTCTTTGAGTGAGTGCAAGGTGTGCATATCGTCCACAAGGAGTGCATTGATAGAGTATGTTTCGACTCGTAAGATAAGAAGAGATAGCGAGAGTTTGTATGTGCAAGGAGTGCATAAACGTCTGCAAGGAATGTGTGACAGAGTTTTCAGAACCGAAAGCTAAGGAAGGGGATTGTGATTTTAGTCCTACAAGTGGGAAGTTGTTGGAGTGCAGTCACAAGGAGCATGAAATCATCCACAAAGGAGTTCAGTGTGGGAGAGAACCTGTTGCAAAGTGTGCATAGGTCGAGATTTCGATTAAGTGTCGAAGAAAATGTTCTGAAGGACGAAGAAAGTCGAATAAGTAAAGCTCAGAAGGGTGAGTGACAAAAAATATTCAAGGGGAGAAGTCCCTGAAGTTTTCATAAAAGCCAGTGGAAAAGATTTGTTCCAGAGGGAGACGAACGATTCTAGACCATCAAATCTGGGAGAGCTATGCGGAGGATAGTCGTAAGGTGTTTTCACTTCAAAGTTAGGGAAGTTTGAAGGCTTGATGAAAGCAGGGTCACAAAGTACAAAGTCGTGAATGGATCCCAACCATTTATTGTGAGGAGAGCATGTAGAAGTGGATTAAGGAAACCGAGAGTCAAAAGTTCGATGGTTCATGGGTGAGAGACTTAGAGGTTCACGAAGTCGCGAAACCCAAACCATAGAGGAGCCAGAAAATCTGAAGAGACACATGGTGAGAGTCCAGAGATTTAGACAAGACCGCTTCGGGAAGAACCAAAAGAAGAGCTCGAAATATCCCCAGAGTTTGAATCGCGAAGGGATAGACCCACAGTCACAACCATGGTCACTTGGGAAAAAGGGGCCTATGTACGTATTGTGGATTTGGGTAGCCATAGGGACCCAAAGATTCTCTCCGAATAAGTACCTCAAACGATCCAAGATCGGGAGGTCAAGTAGCCCTTTGGAGGAACGGGGGTTTGCGCCACAAAACCAAGTGTATTATATTGAAAAATAAAGATTTCAACTAGTACAAAATGTTTGAATGTTTAAACCAAGACTTTGATGACAATTGAGGGTTTTTAGTGAGTGTTATCAACAAGTATTTATGACATCCCAATGGGTGTAGAAAACATTTTCTACAACAACAAATTCTAACCATTGAAACTAGCAAGTAAACCACCCAATCAATAGCTTATCATCAATAGAACAATTATCATAGCTTACAAGTAATTTTCAGTGGTAGAAAAGTGGAAAAAGAGTATGCGAGAGTAATTTTGATGCAACCCTAATGGTTGTAGCTTAATTTTTATTACAACAACATAATCACTTAGCCAATAAAGACTCCCTTGGAGGGAAAGAGAGCCAATACCGTATATAATTTAAATCCAACCTTGAACAATTCAATATCTTAAATTTCATGTTTACCAATGCAACAATGGTGGTGTAACGGCCTTTGGAAGATTAAATGTCCCCAAAATTCCAAAATCTATATGTGGGCAACATTAAACAATTGAATCCCAACATGGGATAATATGAACATGCATCAGATAGAAGGACCGGGTAGATGCGCACTTTGTAAAAATGCAAATAAATCCACTTTTCATATACATATCTCTTGTCCTTTCTCCATGAAAGTATGGACATAAGCTTACTAAAGCCTTAGGTAGAGCTGCATTTGGATTGGAGATACTTTGGAGATGGCTTGGAAAAACTGGTCATGTGACCCAGGAAATAAAGAGAAAAAAGCACTTCCTCTTTTAATTAGTTGGGGAATCTGGCTAACAAGGAATGCAAAGATATTTAAAGAAAAATACTCCATACCAGAAGTGATCGTAACACAAAGTCTATCAATCCTGTCACACTTTTCCCAGACTAAAGATGCTCCAGCCTTGTGGGTAAGACAACAAGAGGATATATACTTTTCAAAACCCTGGGCTTATTTCAATGGAGCATCTCATAACTCAAAATGTGGAGGAGGATTTGTTCTACATTTATCAGAAAACCATTGCTTTCATTTAAAAATGGGGTTGGGAAGTGGGACAAACAACTATGCCAAACTATTGGCGTTGAAGCTTCTACTTCTATTTTCCATAGAAAAAGGAATCCATCAAATACATATTTTTGGGGACTCTATGAATGTCATTAATTGGGAAAGAAAGCACCAATCTTGTCACAATATATTTCTTTGTCCTATTTTGGAGGAAATTTTTCGTTTGATGGACACTTTTGATACTTTGGTTATCTCTCATGTATACAGGGACATGAACATGGTAGCGTATTCATTGTCCAAATATGGATTGTTTCTCTCTCTTGTCCAATGGCACATAACAACAAAAAAAAGAAGAAGACACAAATGCTTTTTATCACCGCTCGTTTATAGAATAACAAGGTCATCTATAGGATTGAAAACTCAAACTACTTACAACAAGATTGATCAACATTGTTTTTCACTCAACATTTTCGGCCTCTGCATGGATGGTTTTATTTTTTTGTACAACACTTACATCTTAAACCTTTTAGCAGCAACAAAGTGAAAGGACATAATGAACAGATTTTGGGCACCTTCTAAGTGTGACTAGAAATCACACCTGATCTGAAAAAACTTTATCTAGCTCTGTATATATAAAGGGGTTTTTTTATAGTAGTTTTCCACCTTGTTCTGGGTGAGATATTTTTAAATACAATAGTAGGCAAGTCAATGTGGACTCACAAAATCTAGTTACTCTCAATGACTAATTTTTGTGATGATGTGTGGTATTTCTATTTTCTTGTCATTATACACATTGTTGACGTGTTGTGCTTCAAAAGCACTTAGAAAATATAATGTTGTCTCTTATCATAAATACAATTACATTTTTTTCTTAAGAAAAGAAAATAAATTTTTTAGTTTTGCATCTAAATAGAATAAAGATGGTGTAATATTTATGAACTTTGGATGTAATTTATACAAAAATATGTTAATTTTACATCTTAATATAATAAATATAATAAAGATGTTGATATTCATGAATTTTGAATTTTGGATTTAATTTATATTATTATAGAATTTTGTGTACCACGAGGATATAGTTTAAATGTTGTAATTTACATTTTTTTTTTAAGACATGGATGTAATATTTCTATTATACCTTTAATTATACTTAAAGGGAAAAATATGAAGAGATGTTTTGTTAAGCTTTTGAATGTCTTTGACATAAATTTGTTTATTTTTAATAAAATTACAATTTTTAAGTTTTTGAATGTTTTTGACATTTTATTTTATTATGTAATTTTTTTTGTTTATTTTTAATAAAATTACAATTTTTTTTTATAAAAAAATAATAAAAATATTGTTACATAAGTAAGTAACATAATTATATATGGATTTTATATTTATGTATAAAAATATTTTTATATATTTAAAAAAATATATATATATATATATACTTATTATAAAAATTATTATAGAAAAAGATTTAAAAAAATTATATATATATATATATATATATATATATATATATATATATTATGTTGCAAGAGTTTTATGAATGTGGGGAATGTGAGAAAGTGGATATGTGGTGAATGAGTAGAAGTTTTTCCCAAATACATCAAGTTGGAAGTCACAATATTATATATTAAAAAATATAAAAAAATATTCTAGATTACAATGTATTGAGATAATGATACATTTAAAATTTTATTTCAAGAAAATAGAAAGTCAATCTAAAACAGCCAAAAAGATAAATAGTATTACTCTTGTAATATGAAAATACAATAAAAGTCAATGATATGGTTGGTTGATAGCAACAACATATTGGAGCAAATGCCTACCAAGGATAGGGTATTGATTTATTGGACTTTCATGTTTAGTCAGGGCTTGAAGAAAAACATACATACATTAAAAAAATTTCAATTTCATATCCATAACCATAAGGTGAGTATTATTAAGTTTTTTTATTTAAATAATTTTTAAAATAATAATTACCTTTTGTTTAGTCTTTATTTTATAGTGATATTTTAAATAAATATAATAAAAGTATTTATAATAAATTATGTGTTTGTAATAATGGAATAAAAATATTTACATTTTAATTCAACAATATTGAAAATTAGTACTTATTAATACCAAAAATTAAAATTACAATTTTCATTTAAAATTCTCAAAACTCTCAAATACTAGTTTCAAAAATATACATAAAATATTATTATTATATATTTGAATATATATATATATATATATATATATATATATATATATATATATATATATATATATATTATTTGATTAATTAAAACTATAATTAATTTAAATTTAAAATTATTAAAAATATTGACATCAAAAAATTTATCCATTTAAACTTTTAATATATCCATAAATCCAAAATTAACATAAATATAAACATATGCTTACAGTTCACAAGATTTATCCTTAAACGTTTTCATAAATACAAAAATAACATAAATCTACGCAGAAATTTTTCAAATTACTATGACAATGCTTTGATCCTACGCGGTCTTCCAAAATAGTAAACAAAACTGTTCATTTCTGTTTTTTTTTAATGAATTAAAATTCCCCAACAACAATACTATCCAGCACATATTCAAGCTACCAAATTTATATCACGAAGACAGTTTATCAACGAAGCATTTATGACAAGTTCGTTATTCAGGTTGTGGAGTTCATGACAGTTCAAGAATCTGGTTATATTTATGAATTGTAATGTTTTATTTTTAATCTAGTTATATTTATGAATTGTAATGTTTTATTTTTATTGAATCAATTTGTAAAACAATATAGTAGGATTAGTAATTTAGGAATTTGACACAGGATAATATGGGAATCTATATATTTTTGCTTTCAAAACATAGGAAGGTTTTAATATGCAAACTATCCTATTTTTCTTATTACAAATTAACTTATTTTTCTTATTACAAAGCCACATGATTCAATCATATCATTTTTTAATAATAATATATTCATTATAATCTTTAAAAAAAAACCTCTAAGAGCTAAAAACATATTGTTAAAAATACTATCACATTTTTGTCTTAACTTATATTTCTATGTACAAAACATAGAACATGGAGAATTTATTTGAATTTTTGTACATTATGGGCATTCTACATTTTCTCTATCTTAATATTTACATTTAATTCTTCAATTTCCATGTGCTAGGTGGGTAGTGGCCTCCTCTATATCTCCATCTCCCAGAAAACTAATTGAATTGTTGGACCTTCTCACCTCTAGATCTACATTTTTAACACTTAAATATTGAAACTAAGTACACAAATTGTCATTGTTTTGTGAGACTATGACCTATAGGTCCTTTTTCTGATGGGATAATCTCCTAATAATTTTTCTAATTTATGTTATATCACAAGGCCCTCACAACCACAATGTTGCTACTCTCCATCCATTCTGAGATTTGTAGAACCAAAGGTATATGGTGAAGACRTGAGACTTTTGCACTGAACCCCAAGGCTACTACACAATTCAAGGTTCCTATTCCCGCACCTTGGAAAGAGACTGGAGGCCAAAACACCTAAAACCAAATGAAGGGATAAGTCAATCTACTCAACCCAAGAATGAARAAAATACACCAACTTGCAAACACCACAAAAACGCTAGCCAACATCCACTTGGACCTCCACTAGTGTAGTGTATAAAGTAACAAAGCTAGGCATCTTAAGGAAACCATAATTCCTCACAACTATGATTGAGCAATCTAGTGTGCAATCCATAAATCCTATATCCATAGCATAAACACATCCCAACCTCCATTAAACACCACCTCGTTCCAAGCATGAGAGCACAATGGAAGGGTATAGGGTTTGGGATAGCCTAAAACTCCAACATGCTTGAAATAAATTGATTTGCCATTTTTCATAGTTAACAAGATGACATGTGATCCTAAATTTCTTGGGGACATTTCCTGAGATTTATGAGTCTAAAAAATATGAAAGCTAATATTCTCATTATTTGAATAATAATCAAAAAATCACGAATGACAATTAAATTTATAACTTCTCTTGTTCACAATAGTTTTAGTCATTGATAAATTGCTAATGCTTTAGCCTCACTACTACTACTCTTCCCTAGTCTCCAAACATAGATCAATTCTCAATGTCCTTTAGGGTTGGGAATAACCCCCCTCCTCACCACCCCCCTCCTCCACACCTTTCAACCTCACTACTAGTAATCTCCCCCCCACACCCCCCCACACATTTCAACCTCAGTACTAGTAATCTCCCCTAATCCCCTAGGGTAGGTCAATTCTTGATGTCCTTTAGGGTTGTGAACAACCCCAACCCCCACTTGCACTTCCACCCCTACCTATTTATCTGATATTATAAACAACATAATTCAATAAAAAAATAACTCTTCTATATAATTATGTTTAGCTCTAGTACTCTTCTTTAGTACAATAAATTCTTTGATGAAATGAAATTAAAAATATTTTGTTGTTTATATATTTTTAACTAGTTTCTATATTTTTTAACCAATAATAATGGGTATCATCTTCTAGAGAATGGAAATGAGAACTACAATGTAAAAATGAGTCGTCTGTAGAAAAATGTGGTATATAAAGAAAAATAAAATATATCAAGTATTAAAAAAAGATGTTTTATTAAAAATTAAATTAGATAATGATAATTATAATATGTATAAATTATATTTATCATAGATGGAAGATGTTAATTACTTAAATATTAAGGAGATATTAATTAATAAATTATATATATATATATATATAATCATCTTAACTATTAAATTTATATTTTTATACAAAATACATGTAATTATATTTAACAAAAAAAAATATAGATAATAATTTCTTAATCTAAATTCCAAACCTCCACCTTTAGAAGAAGCATTAATAACACAATTATGTTATTTATGAAAAAACTACTCATCAAAACTATAATCTTTAAAGTGGAATTTTTAATCTACTTTTTAAGTGTTTTTAAATCAATAAGTACATTAATTTTTATTTTTTTTGGCAACTTGCAACCTGAGGGAAGATGAGGATATTAGACTTGCAACCTGCAACTAATTTCAACTAGTAATATGGCAGATGGGTCAATCTCCGGAGGTTGAAGTGGTCTATTAAATCTTTCCACTAATTTCCTTGGAGGTTCTAGATCTAGAGGTCGGAGTGACCTTTTTTTATCAGAAGATTTGGAGAGAGTTTTTTAGTTGTTGGATGTTGGTCCCTTGTTTGTTTTGGCTCTTTAATGAAGGTTTTAGCATTTTAGAAAGGATCGGGTACCTCTCTTAGAAGTGTAGTTCTTTTGACCTATGTGCTTAAGAGGTTAGCGACTTCAGGGGTTAAATATTTAGAACTTCAAGACCCGCCTCGTAGTGAAGGACCAACAACTTATCATCTTTCCACCTATTTGGTTAGATGGGTCATTAGTTAAGGTGGCAGTGAAGTCAAGTTTCAGTGGTTTGATGTATTAATGACTTTTTTCCATCCTAGATCAGGTTATACCTAAATGATGGGAGAGCTTAGTGGAGAATAGGTGGATTTTCTTTAGTTGTTTGTGGATGCTTCTGGATGGAAGATGAATACAGCGCACTAATGGGTGCAGCTGACAAGGCTCTTTGGAAGAGATTTGATATTTTTGCCTCAACAGGCGCACTTTGTTCGGGTACAGCTCCATCAAACTCAACTCTGACAGGATCGACACTCCAAACGACAAAGATTTCATATTTTAGAGGTGAGGCTACATGTGTTTCACATCCCACTCTAGTTTTCTTTCCGTTTGTTTCAATTCAACCAAATCGCAGATAAGCTCATATCTGAGAGAGTTTTGGATGGTCCAGGGAGGGATCCAGGATCTTTAATTTTAGAGGGAAATGAGTTTAGGGAGAAATGAAGAATCGGAAGGAGGAGAAAACAGTGGAAGCCAAACAAATAAAAAAGAAGGATGTTTTTGGGCTCATATATAGGCTTAGAGGAAACGTGCAGATTAACACTGTGTGGTCTGGTGGTTAGGCTTTCTTACCACAACCTGTGCAAGAGCTCTATTCCAACATGGGTTGAGAATAATTGGAATCCTTTGTTAGGATACTCTCCTGAAGTATTTTTAATGTCGAAGGGGTGGTTTGGTTTCCTATTCAACTCATCAGAAGACACTATGTAGGTTTTGGAAAATCCTTGGGTAATTGAAGGAAGTAGCTTGATGATTAAATGTTGGTGTTTCTCCTTTGACCCATCTACAAAGTACTTTCAGCATCGTCATATGTGGGTTTTGTTACTCAGGCTGCCACTACAGCTCTGGAATGCAAGGGCTCTGGAGGCTATTGGTAATGAGCTAGGGAGGTTTATCATAGTGGGTGAACAGACTCTTAAAGCCTCTTCGAAAAGAGTTGGGAAAATTTTAGTGGAGGTAGATATCCATTCGGACTTACTAGAAACTATAGTGATTGAATGGAGGGGTCGAACGGTAAGTCAATGCCTGGATTACTTAGGCATTCCTTTCTAATGTAGTTTTTGTCGTAGGATGTAGAATTTACGGAGGGATTGCAAAGGATTTGTGGAGGAAAAGGAGTATGAAGACTCCATGCTGCGAAAAGCAACACGTGAACACTCTCCGGAGGTTGATACTTTCGTTATTGGAGCACATCACTCTGCACAGGAGAAAAATAGTCTAGTGGAGCTGACAAACACCTTTTTGGGTAAGTGAAAATCGATTAGCCCCTCTTTTTTTTCTACATTGACATCATGGGAGTGCGACACTCTAGATTCATCTAGCAAACGGGAAAAAAAAATCAAAGGTTATCCTAGTTTTTCCTTGCCAGTCAGGGTAGACCTATTATCCGGTGGACTGAAAGCCACTCTACGAGGTGCAAGGGGGTTTAGTTAGTCAACTTCTTCAAGGGAAGTGGCCTATAGGGGAAAAGTAGGATTGAAAAGTGTTTTTGAGGGGGATAAGGGCCCCAAACCACCTATAACGTCAAGTGAGTTGGAGGATTTCGGAGGGGAAAGTCATCTTACCAGAGAGCCTTTGGGGGAGTTAAACAACCTGCCAGGCTATAGGGAACCTGAGATAGGATAATCATCCCTTAGTGTTGAGTTAGATTCACTGGTACCAAACTACCAAGAAACTCGGTCTCCCACCCCTTTACCAATCTATCAAGGGAGATCGATAATTGAAATAAAAGGGCCTGTTGGAGAAGCTATCTCAGTCGAGTATCGTGTAGAGGATTTAGGAAAGGAATATGCCTAGTAGAGGGGATTGRGGATTGCATTCTCTCTGGTAAAAACCAAGAGTGCTCTCAAAAAAGTGGAAGACGATCCATCTTTACCTTCTGTGATTACTATTAATTCCACTGAAATTGGGGTGCTTAGAGGCAGGAAATCCATGGCCAAGGAAAAAGTATGATTTTTCTCTCCTTAAATATCARAGGGGTGGGGGGAACCCTAAAAATTTATTCCATGAGTAGAATGTTAGATAGGACATACCCTGATATCATATGTTTGCAAGAAACTCTAGTTCATGAACAAAAGGATAGATYCTTTATGAATACTCTTCGACCAACATGGTTATAATGTGTAGTCATCTCGGTTGGAAAGTCATGAGGTATTTTGGTGACTTGGGATCCAAATAAGTTAGATATTGTTCCTTACTTATCCTTTGGTGGTATTTTTATGATAGGTATTTGTATTGAAAGAAAAAGGGAGCTTTCACTTTTAAATGTTTATGGACCATGTTCAGACAAAAGAGGTTTTTGGAACAAAGTGGAAAAAAGAGGAATGTTATCACATAAAAATATGATAATAGCAGAATATTTCAACTTTACAGTTAATGCAAGTGAGGTATGTGCAAACTCTACACAAGTTGATCACTTGGCTATATTTTTCACAGACTTACTTCAAGAGCACAAACTAGTATATATCGAGTCGGATAATGTTGTCCCAACCTGGCGCAATGGGAGATCGAGAGATGAAGTAATTTCCAAGAGATTGGATCGGGATATTTTGTCTGAATACCTATTAGACAGAGTGGGTTTTTACATGTCTTGGGTGGCCGATCCATATATATCAGATCATGCACTGGTTTTATTGCAACTCGAAATTACTACTCTCTTTAAGGCCTATCCCTTCAAATTAAACTCTCAGTGGTTAAAAGAAGAAGAGTTTTCCAAAATTGTTCATGAAGTATGGTTGGACCAAACTTTTCTTCAAGGCGAGGGCGTTCAAAGAAGATTAGTGGGGAAATTACAATCATTAAAAAATCAAACCAAATAGTGGGTAAAACATAACAAGAGGAAGAAAATCTTCATCTTTGAGAAGCTGGAGGAAGACATTGAAGATGCTCTACAGAGGATCTTGGTGGGTTTTCATAATTTGGAAGAGGATAGACACTTTAAATTACTAGAGGAAGAGAGAAATAAATTCTTGCTGGCAGAAGAGGAATTTTGGAGACAACGGAGTATAGCAATTTGGATGAAAAGTGGAGATAAGAAAAAAAAAAAAAAATCATCAATTCACTAATTATAGAAGGAATCACAAACATATTTGGGTGATTATAGATGAACATGGGATGGAACCTTCTGGTCAAGAGTCACTAAAAACCGAGGCTACTACATATTTCAAAAAAAAAATTGAGGAGTAGGGGCACTGTACTATAAATGACCAGGTCTTCTCAGGTAGCCTTTTCCCCTGACTAGTCAATGAGGAGGACACTATACTTCTGGAAATACCATGCACAAAGGACGAATTAAAGGAGGTTCTCAAACAATTTTCAAAAGATAAAAGTATGGAACTTGATGGTTGGACTGTTGAGTTCTTTATTTACGTTTTTTACCTGGTAGGGGATGATTTGCTGGAGATGGTTGAGGAGTCCAAGAACAAAGGGGAAGTGGTTAAAGGCCTAAATTCGACTTTGTTGTCCCTTACACCAAAAGTAAATAATCCTACATCCTTTGATGACTTTATACCAATATTCTTATGTAACTTGTGCTATAAGCTAATTTCAAAGATTATTTCAAATAGAATCAAACCTATTCTCTCTTGATATCTATCTGAAGAGAAACTGGGGTTTCTAAAAAGAAGACAGATTGAGGACACAATAGGAACGACCCAGGAATGTCTGCATAACATAAAGTTGAAAAACTTGAAGGCGTTAGTTCTAAAACTTGATCTAAAGAAAACTTATGATTGTATAAAATGGGACTATTTAAGACTAATTCTAATCCAAACAGGGTTTGGTATTCAGATTACAAATTGGATTATGAGTTGTGTTAGTACCTCGACCTTTGCAGTTCTACTAAATGGGGAGACTACTTCATTTTTTCAAAGTGGCTAAGGATTGAGATAAGGGTGTCCATTATCCCCTTTTCTATTTATATTGGTAATGGAGGGTCTTAGTCTGGTCTTAGTCTGCTTCTTAAGAAAGGACAATGAGAAGGAAAGTTGATGGGGAATTAATTGTCCATGCCAGGGGAATTACTCTACATAAAAACATAAAAACATTACTCTACTTTGTCAAGCCAGGGGAATTAATTGTTCAGGTTTTATCTCCTCTCAGTAGAAAGAGAGTGACGAATTGGGACTTACGGGAGAAGTGACAGAGGAATGGGAATTATTTCACAAAGCTCTAATCGACTCAGGGTTTTTACTACATGACATAGCAAATGAGTTAAAGTGGATTGGGGGGGATAAGTCGAGACTTCTCTTTGTCAAAAATGTCTATGATTCTCTAGTTTCTATAGTATGGATGCAGTCAATCAGAGGGTGGAGGCGTTCATTTTGGAAATTGGTATTTATCTTTAAATATAAAGATATTCATATGGCTAGCAGCAAAAAACAAAATATTAACATGGGTTAATTTACAATTAAAGGGACGGGAAGGGCCTATTTGTTGTCACCTTTGCAAAAAGGTATCGGAGACAGTAAATCATCTATTGATCCAATGCATATTTACAAAGAAGGTGTGGAACAGATCTTAAAGTGGGATAAAATTAAAAAAATATTGGGAAGGAAACACACTAACAAAATGTTACAAAAAGTGGTTAGAGAAGAATATTGTTTTCACTACTCTACCTGCAATAATTTGTTGGAATTTTTGTTTAGAAAAAAAAAATTCCCATTTGAGCAGGGGTCTCCTTCTATCAGTTTTGTAGTCACTAAGTCTCTTGGAGCATTAAAAAGAGACTTAGTATTATTATAAGGTACCTACAACCCAATCTTTTATACCAACATAACAAGCAAAGACTACAGTGTGATGGTTTGATGGAGTAGCACAATCTGGTGGTCAGCAAAGTGGGGCAGGGGGGTGATTAGAAACTTCGATCATTTTTTTTATAAATGGACCTTTAATTGTGGAGAGGGTACAAATATGAGGGAATAATTACTAGGAGTTTGGGAAACTTTTACTTTGGCAACTCGGTTGGATATTAGAGACATCAAGGTATTGGGAGACTCAAGAATAGTAATCGACTAGTTAAATGATAAAGGAAATATGCAGGTCTGTGCTTTAGATTGTTAGAAGGAAAAAATCAGAGACCTTATCAAAAAATTCAGAGAAATCAACTTCTCTCATATTTACAAATATTTAAATAGGGACACATACCTTCTATCAAAACATGCTATTTAGCAACAAGAAGGAAAAATATCATATTACACTTGGGTAGATGGAAAAGAGGGTCCTACTTTTTCCATTAAATTATATTAGCTCATCCTTAATTTTTTGTTGTTTTTGTTATAGTAAGAGGTTGTGACTAGTTTATTACTCTCTATCTAGAGTTGAAGGTCTCCTTTCCAGCTTGCGAGCTAGCTACCTTTTTCTTGGTATCTTCTTGGTACTTCGGGGAAAAAGAAAGTATTTTTTGTTGACTTGTGTTTTGACTATAAATGTCTTTGTCAAGCTATGTATGTCTTTCTTGAACAAAATTATATATCAATATAATGAGAAACTTTCGATTGGAAAAGGTACTTTAATTTTTATAATTTATTTTAAATTGATAAGTACTTTAATTTTTATAATTTATTTTTTTCATTCTTAACATATGTATACTATTATAATCTCAGATATATCTTAAATGCATTTTAATTTTATACTTGTATTAAGATGAATTAAAAAAAACTATTATAAATTTTAACGTTAAACATCTTTCTTATTTTAAATTGTAAAATGCAATATATATAGAAGGGGTTATAAATATTATTTGTAGTTAATTTTAAAATATGTTTCTATTGCTTTAATGTTATTTAAGTTTATATATATATTGCCTCAAGGGAAACCATAACCCCCATGATTTAGCAACATTAGACTTGTCCATATTACCCATATCATATTGTCTATACAATGTTTGCAAAAAGAAAACACTATAAGAGCTAGTTTCCTATGATCATTCATTATAACATAAAAGAAAAAGTAAGAAAGTCCAAACTAAAGATGAAATAGAGGGATATTGAGCATCCTCCAAATCCACATTCTTCTTCCTATCTATGTCTCATGCTACTCCTGAAGTTCATTGGTATTCATCTAACATAATAGGGTTTTCTTCGATTCGTGTTGAGCCAAAGTAGCTAGCCTCCTAATTCAAAAATGATGCTTCTTCCTTAGCTTGTATGACCGACAACTCAATCGAAAAGACACCTTTGAACATGGATTCAAATTTTCACTCAAAGATTTTGATGGTATGCAAGATGTCTTCATGGTCTATTTTCATATTTTCCAATGCTTTGCAAATCAAGGTTTTAACTGACCAATATGTTTCAACTATCCTAAAGAACTTAGTTTCACGAGTGCAAGAGTAAAACATATCATTTACCAAACCTTTGATTTCCTCCAACACCCGAGCATCAGGGATGGTCTTCCTTGTATCCCTCACATCTCCCTTCATCTCTTCCATTCATGTTTTTCTCCTATAGAACACTTCCCCTTAAACCTTCTCTCCACCTCCCAAGATTTTCTAGAAACTTTGGAATAGTGAACGAGATGCATCAAGGTTGAATACCTTCCATTACATGATCTAAGTTTCCTCTTCTTACCACCCCCTACATTGCCAATAAAGTGAGTCATCCTACCTAAGATTAAGGTTCTCTAGATGGGTACCGAAACCAACTCAAGTGCCACTACATAAAGAGAGAAGAGGCCATACAAAGAAGGGATCCTAAAGAAGAAAGGCTCTTTCTTGAATTTTGACTTAATTCCTACAAAAAAACCCAACCCGCGTGCCCTTACTTTGAAGCAGAACCTCCACCATACACCAAACTAGGACCACAAACCAAACCAACCAAAAATAAAAATGATTAAAGTATACTAGGTTACTTCGATCTTGAAAGGATGTGCCCCTAAAGCTAACCTAGACATGAAGTAGTTGTTGTTCTTCTCCTCACCCATTTGAAAACAGGGGTCAAAATGATCTATATTGGGATAATCGATGACCTTTTCGATCTAGAAGCAACAAGACATTTTCAGGCTCCAATTTTAGCTAATATACCCCTAACGCACTAATATTCTCAATCAGAGTTTAGGAAGGATTGGAAAAAACATGGAGCAATTTTCCACAAAGAGGTGATTGATGTAGGGGCTTTGTCTTTTACCTCAAGCAGTCTAGGTGTAAACTCTAATGGTGATAAGGAGAGTCCAAAAGATAGCATGGGTTTAGAAGGGAGAGCCAGAGAGATAGTGGGAAATGAGTAGAGGTCTTCGGAGATAAAATTAAGGAAACTGAGGATAACTTCCACAAAAATGGTCTTGGGGCAAGATCTGGGTCCGAAGGAAGTTTCTTCTTTGTCCTTATTAGTTATGGTTGGGAGATTCAGTAACTGGGCATGTTTAATGGAAGATATTGGTAAATGGACTCATGGAAACTAGAAACCTTTTATACGTTGTGCTCTCGAAACTTTGGTGTTAGTTCACGGCCAGTTCTGTTTCCATTTCAGAAAGGAAAATGATGTGGAAGATATTCTGGAAAGGGTTTGGCTATGTGGTTCTGTAAATTTAATGATTAAAAGGTGGACACACCTATTTAATCCATAGAAATATCACTTCAGTTTTTGACATCTATGGGTGTTGATGTCAGCTTGTCCATTGGCCTTCTGGAACTTGGAATCTTTTAAAGCAATTGTAGATACTTTAGGAAAATTTCTTCATGTGGATTCGAACATGCTCTCAGGACAAGATCGTAGAATAGGAAAACTAATGGTTGAAATAGACCTTCAAAAGGGTTTGTTGACAATTTTGGAAATCTAATGGAGATGTTTTGTTCACATACAAAAACTATATTACTAGGGGATCCCATTTCGATGCATGCTATGCAAGGAGGTGGGGCATTTGAAGAAAGCATGTTCCAGGAAAGAAAAAAAATAGTTCAAAGGTGGTTCGGCATGGTCTAAAGATTGGTTTTAGCATGCTCTTATTTTGGAGATATGCAATGAAAAAGGTTCCTTTGTTCTAGATGGGGACTCACCAGGAAGTTCCATGAATTCTACTTCGTTCATAGTTATGTTGAAAAGATTTTCCCCAACTCGTTTTTTGTCTTTAACTATGAAGGAATTAGAGTTGTTACATAGAAAATGTTCAAATAGTGTTTTTAGGTCTGAGTTCTTTGTTTACAATAGTGTGTCGAAATTTGTAAAAGAAAGGGTTATTGGATTGGGGGTTGTGGGAGAAGGGCTGAGCTAGGAGGAAAGTTACAAAGAGGAAAGGTTTCCTGTTGAAAGAAGGGGAGTGGGATTGGAGGGGGAGGAAACATCTATGGGAGAGATAGAATCTTTGGATTTAGGGGTTTTGAGTTCAGGGGGAGGGGATTTACCCTATGTTACTGCTTTGGAGGAAAATAATATGACCATAAAAGAGATGAAATACAATGGTGGGATAGTTGTGTTGGAGACGAAAGATTCATTAACTTTTTTTTAAGGAACCTGGGTTTTTGGTTGGGAATGGGGTTTTTGTTACCAAAGAAAAGTCTGTAAACCTAATCGTAGAGTAAAATTTAACTGATTTATTACCTTCTTATAAAGAATTTCTAAGTCAAACCCCTCTTCAGATTTATTCAAGGGGGATTATTTATGGTTCCTTTCTTCAGTAAAAATCTGAAAACTCGACTGATGGAGTTGGTGGTTGGAGGAATAAAAGGGATTTATCGATAAGAAAGGGTTTGTATTTAGGGGGTTATAGAAAGAGTTCTCTTCAATAAAAACACGAAGTGCAAGGAAGTTTGTAAAAGAGAAAGAAACAAATGGAGATAAAGTATTGTAGTTTTCGAAAGGTCCAAGGGAACTTAGATCTTATAAATCCCTAGCGAGAGGAAAATAATGATAGTGATTTTTTTAAATGTTAGAGGAGTTGGGGGTGCCAAAAAAAATTTATCCCTTAAAAGACCGTTTGATCTAGTTAAACCAAATATAGTTATGATACAAGAAACCATGGTCGATGGAAACAAGGTGAGAGRGGTGTTCCCAAATTTTTTTCCTTTTTGGGAATTTAGTGTGGTGGAATCAAAGGGTTTATGASGGGGGATACTTTCTACTTGAAATCCCAAAAAAGGCTAATTTCACTACCTTTTTCACTCCTGTAGGAATATTATTAGATGGATTCATAAGCAACTTAAAAAAAAATTGAAGCTRGTACACTGTTATGGGATGTGTGTTGATAGACARYTGTTCTGGAACAATGTAAAAGAGGATGGTATACTAAAGGAGTCAAATTTAATTCTGGGTGGAGATTTGAATTTCACAATTTTTGTGAGAGAAATTTGGGGAAGTTATGCTAAAAGTGATCCAATGGATTCTTACTTTAATCTGATGATTCAGGAAGCAAGTTTAATATATGTAGAACCAATAAATCTATTGCCAACTTGGAGGAATGGTAAGGGAAATCAATGATTTGTAGCAAAAAGGTCGGATCATTTTTTAATTAGTGAAAAGTTGGTGGATTCAGGGCTCAAATTTAGAAATTGGGTGGTAAAGGTCAAGTTATCAGATTATATGCCAATGGTTTTTCAATTGGAACAAGATCAACAAAAGCAAAAGATCCCTTTCAAATTCAATTCAATTTGGTTAAAAGATCTGGATTTTGAATTACTAGTTCACTCAAATTGGGATAAGCTCATAGCTATTCATCCAATGGATAACCTAGTTTCAAAGCTTAAATATTTGAATTCTTTGGTCATAAAATGGGGAAAAAACAAGAAATCGAAATCTAAAGAAGAATTAGTTCAACTTGAAGTAGACCTAGATATCCTTTACTCTACTTTTTCTGGGGGTTTTGAGGGAGAAGATGAAAGGAATCTGTTGCCAGAGAAAGAAAAAAGGAAATTGGAGCTATTAAAACAAGAAGAGGAGACTTGGAGACAAAAAAACACAGTTACTTGCCTAAATTCTAGTGATAGAAATACAAATTGTTTCCATGCTTACGCAAATTTTAGAAAATAGGAAAATACAATTTGGGAAATCAGAAAGGAGGATGGTTCAATGGATACTAATCAGAAATATTTTGAAAAGGAAGTTGTCTCATACTTTGAAAAAAAATTAAAGCACAAGAGAATCTATTTATTATTCATCAACTAGAAGTGATCCAGACTTACTCTAGACTCTTTTCATTGGAAGAAGGGAACAATATTGTTGCACCATTTATTTTTTTCGAGGTGTTGTCCACTTTGAAAGGATTTTTTGTTTCAAAAAGTCTTGGGCCTGATGGCTGGACAGTTGAATTTTTCTTGGAATTTTTTTACCTTTTCAGACATGAACTATTGGAAGTAGTTGAGGAATCCAAAGTTAAGGGGAAGATAAATTGGGCTCTAAATGCTACTTTTGTAGCACTTATTCCTAAAAATGATAAACCTAAATCCTTTGATGGATTTAGACCCATTTATTTGTGTAAATTGATGTATAAGGTTATTTCAAAAATTATTGCAGTCAGAATCAAAGATTTTCTTTCAAAAGGTATATCTAAGGAGCAGTTTGGGTTCTTGGAGAATAGGAATATTATTGATGCTATATGAATAGCTCAAGAGGATCTTCATATTATAAAGATAAAGAAATCAAAATCTCTTATTTTTAAACTAGGTATGATGAAAGCCTATGATAGGGTTGATTGGAGTTTTTTAAGACTAGTCCTTCTGCAGATTGGGCTCATCTTTGAAGCTATTGACTGGATAATGGGGTGTGTTAGATCAAAAAATTTCTCTATGTTAATTAATGGCATCCCATATGGATTCTTTAGAAGCTCTAGAGGTTTGAGACAATCTTGTCCCCTTTCTCCTTTACTGTTTTTAATTATAGTTGAAGGGATAAGTAGAATACTAATGAAGCTTGTTGAAGAAGGAAAAATTCAAGGAGTCTCAATAGAAAACGGTGTTATAATTACTAATCTATTTTTTGTAGATGATATTATTCTTTTTGAGAAAGGATCATTGACAGAATGGGGAATGTTAAAAGATGCGCGTGATTTGTTTATCAATGAAACTGGAATGGATTTTAGTGCTCACAAGTCTCAATTTTTGGAAGCAAGATGGTCTAGGGAGGAGTTATTACTTTTGAAAGAAATCCTACCCTTTGAGGTAAAACCTTTAGATGTTGGTTTTAAATATTTGGGTTTTTTTCTTAAACCAAATTGTTACCTTATTAATGATTGGATTTGGATGATTAAAAACAATGAGAAAAATATCTCTAATTGGCGTCATAGATGGCTTATGTTGGGAGGCAAGTATATACTGGTAAAATCAGTCCTAGAAAGCATTTTTGTGTACTGGTTGTCTTTGGAAAAGATTCCCAAAAGTATTTTAAATAGGATTAGAAGGAGGATGTTTAGTTTTTTGGGGTCGGGTAACAGAGAGATATAAAACGTGCATTTGGTGGATTGGAACAAAATTGAAAAACCTAAGAAGATTGGAGGATGGGGTTTTAAAAATATTTTTTTATTTTGGTAAAGCTTTGGCTGCAAAGAGATTGTGGAGGAGCCTTTTTGGCCCTGGCCTATGCCATGAAGTGATTCTAAAAAGATACTTAAAAATGTATTCTATGGTTGAGTGGTTTAGAAAAGGGAGACTGAATGTGAAAGGTATGTCAAATTGTTGGAGAGCGCTTGCTTCTTATTTTCCTATTGTCACTGACTCATTAGCCTGGAAGCATGTAAATGGAGGGGATATAAGGGTCGGATTGAATCCTTTGATAGGTTCTCAATCTTACTATAAATTGTCTGAGAGTTTGGTTTCCACCCTACACCCAAAAGGTATTTTCAATCTTGATCAGGTAGCTTCATTTGATACTGGGTATGTTCATGGCTTTAATTGGAAAACTGCAGAATTTCTGGATCTTATTGGGGAACACAAGTTGGAACAGGAGAATTATGTGAGGGGAATGAAACACTCTGGGTTTATTTTATCTGATGTAAGAGATTCAATTGTTTGGTCATGGGACAGTAAAGAAGGGGAATTTTCTACAAAACAATCTTATGAGGTGCACTTTTTAGAGGAAATGGATGTTGGTCTACAGGATTGGTTGATTGATATATGGAAATGGCAGATCCCCTTGCAGATTAAATTATTTTGTTGGATGATGATAGATAATAGAATTATAACGTGGGATAACTTGTTAGAAAGAGGATTTGTTGGTCGTAGTAGATATTTTATGTGTGGCGAAGGGGAGGAAACAATAAATCATTTAAAGGTTTATTGCTCTTTCACAAAAGAAGTCTAGAATTATCTATTAAAGATTCTTAAGGTAAAGAGAAATTGGCAATGTGGACATCTTAGTGAAAGTTTCCAGAATTGGAATAAGGTGAAGGACAATTGGATATAATTACCATGCTATATCTGTTGGGAAATTTGGAGGCAGAGAAATTTGATTATTTTTTAGAATCAAAATTTATCTCTTCTTAGGTTGTGTAACAGGGTTTTACAAGATATGGGTGAATTCAACAAAACTTTTGTTGTCCCTTCACAAAGAGTAGTTTGTCCTCCATTGCTGGAAGGGAATTTGGTTGTTGGTGTCTTTGATGGTGCTTCACAAAATGGGGGTGAAAAATGTGGTGTAGGAGCTATGCTAAAATGTCCAAAGGGGGGTGTTTATAGTATTAAAATAAATTGTGGAACTGGAACAAATACTAGAGGGAAACTATTGGCACTTGCTTACAGTTGATTGACAATTCTAAAGTAACTATTGACTCATTTTCCTACAAAAATAATTTGCACGACCATGGATGAGATGACTTTGGACAAATGGGTGAAAGCTTCCATATTTTAAAAATTCCACATATTTACTTTTGATTATTTATTGTGGTTATTTTGGGAGAAGTTTTTTTTGGTAAGATATTAATGATGGAGTAATCAGATTTGTAAAAAGACAACCAATGTCATCACTATTTGGGAAAGATATTTGGGAAGGATATTATAAAGTTTACTTTATATTTCTAATATAAAATATTTTTCTATTTTGAAAAAAAAAACCTTAAATTCACTTTGGAATGTCTTTAACATCTAATGTGTTATTTCTAATAAAATTAAAGATTTTTTTCTTTATAAAAAATAATAAAAATATTATCAACCAAAATGTAACACTTACATCATTATACATCCATCTCAAAAATATCTACAAATATATATTTCAAAGAAAGAAAGTTAATATATATACTTAATATTAAAAGTACTATATAAGTTTTTTTAAACTAAATTTAAATATAAATAAAACATATAAATAATATTTACTTAAAAGCATTAAGAATTTTGTTATGTATTTAAAAATAATCAAAAGTATATTTTCACATTGAGATATTCCCCGGACAACAATACGCTCGAGCAAATATTCAAATTACCCAATTTATTCGACCACTTCAGATGCATTCCTAACAAATCACTCATTCAGTTTATCAACCAAGCATTTCTGACAAGTTTGCTATTCAGTTTGTACTACATGCATACTATAATCTTGCCAAACCTGTAATATACTGCAGAAAAGATTAGGGTCGAGCTTCGGCGGTCTGTAGATTTTGATTCTGAGTGTGGTTAGTCCTTATCAAATGCCGAAGATTATGGTAGAGGGTGTCGACGTTAAAAGTATTCAGGTCAAGCACCTGCATCGTAGGAAAAGAAAGAATGATATACATGCTTCTATGTTATGGCAAAGAAGCCAGAAAAACATAGTCCAAGATACATGCTTATATAATCTGGCAGAGAAAACAGGGAAGAAGAGTGTTGCCACTGAGCAGTATAGCATAGCATATTACCTTGGCATGTATGGTATGATAAACTCCGTTGTTAATGGTAGAAGAAGCAGCACTCACAACTTCAAGACCTCCTCTTTCCAACACCAGTAGAATATCAGAGTACACAATCTCGTGTTCCAAACTGTTCGTCCAGATCTGAACACCCGAACTCCCAGAGTTTATTTTCAGTGCAGGGTATTCCCGATCCGATCCTTCGAACGATGGAGTTTTGTTAACAAATTTCTCCATTGCAACTTTTGCATTTTGATCAGAGTTGGCCTTCATTTTCTCTCTTTCCGCTGAAAGGTCTTTGACTTTTCGCTGTAGAAGGCGAACGTAATTCATAGCTTCCAGCACTTGTTCTGATACTGTACATTTCCCCTGCCAAACACAACATCGAACTTCCATGGATTAAAACCCTAGAGACTATTGTTGAAGTCTCAAAACCCTAGATATTGTTATTGTGCAGAGAAAAAACCAACACGAATATTTTTATCTGGGAGCAATGATCTGAGCGCTGAAAAGAGTGCTTTCATTTCTTCACGCCGCTGTTTTTCAATCATTTTGTGATTCTTTTTGTCAGCCGGGGCGGCGTATGGTAATCTATTACGAGACTGACCATCAGTTGGAGTACTGGAATTGCAGAATGTGGGCATTAGAGGAGGATTCGAAAGGCCGGCTGGGGTTCCGGAGTTGTAGCTATCGACGAAATTAAATATGTGGGCATCGTGATCCGTATTATAACTCGATATAAATGGATTGGAATTACTGGATAAGCTTTTGACATCAAAACTGTTCATGACATCGGTCCAAGAGAGAAATGGTGAATGCGACCAAGAAGAAATGCTCATCTTTTGAGACCCTCAGAACCCTAATTTGGAAAACTAAGAAAACTTTGCCAACGATTTACAGGCGAGCGAGTGTGTCAGCGATCGTCTGCAAGAAGATTAGTATTCGATCAGTTCCGGCTTTCCAGTTAAGAACAAAATCTCCAATCAAATCCTCGTAAACAACCGAGAATCATGATCCCTTACCAGACTGAAAGATCTCCTCCAAACGAACCAAAGCCTGTCAAAGATATGAGAAATCCTCCTACCATTCAACTGTGGGAAAAACGGCTGACAATTCAATCTGTTGCGACAATTATGAATATTACAAGTGATATGGAAATTATTGGGGATTTGTTTTTTCTTTGTCAAAGAAAGGGAAGTGTAGACCAATATCCTCGTGAACTGGTCACGATGGCAGCGTCGAGCACCGTCGTATTAGGGTTTTTTAATGGGTAGAACGATTCCTGTGTAAGAATCAAATGTTACCGTGATAGTAACCCATGTACTTTGTCAGATTTTACAATTATAAATTGAAAAAGAGACAAATTCTTTGGCCATGATGCCATCTCAATAGTAATCCACATCTTTTTCTTAATGGTATTTTAACGTGCAAAATGGCACATTGCAATCTCCCACTTGTTACCATCAATCAAGGATAGTATAAACAGTATTCTAAACCATGTTCGGACAAACAACTTATTCTTGATAATTCAGCCTGATTGAAGAATATGTCAGGCCTGAGAATAGTTCAGATGCTTCTTCCAAATCGATTTGAATAATTAATTTGATGGCTCTAAGAATTTTTCCTGGGTGTTCTAAAAATAATCCATATTTATTCAAAACATTCAACTTCTAGGTTAAGAGTGACACGACATTGATAAGAAGGTTTGTTCAGAAGAAACTTACTCTCATATATTAAAAATTTTAATTATCAATAAATAAATTCAATCTTTTTTCTGAGGAAGTTTTAAATGGTGGTTAAATCCAAATTTATTTGATAGAAATATTTTTAGATGTTTTTTGAATTATTATGTTTTAATTTAAAATATTTTTATAATTTATTATATTTTAATTTATATTATTAAATTTTTATAATGATTTTTTTTAATAAATTTTTAATATATATATATATATATAAAAAGGTAAAGTATGTATATCTCCATAAACTTTACTAGTTAAAGAGTTGAGGGGAAAGATTTCATACATTAATTTGGTATCTAGCTTGATACTGTTTAAAAATTTATTTTAAATGATTATATTCTTTTAATCACAACATCCTAACTTTTATACTACATTATATTTATATATTTTATACTACATTCTTTTTAATTTATATATTTATGATATGTTTTTAATTTATATCTTTTTAAATTAGCAACTAGACATCAAAATTAAAATCTTAAATTATTTAATAATTTACATTTTAAATATATGTTAAATATCATCATTCATTTAAATTTTATTATATATTTAGTATATGTTTTTAATATTAATATTTTTTTATTTATATATATTATTAATTATCAATTTAATATTTAAATTTAAATTTATTTTACAATAAGAGTGATTTTTTTTGTATGGCTTAGATACCATGATCCAGAGCATGTAAATTGTCAAAGTCACCCAAGAATAACACCCTGTCTAAACAGATGCTCTAGACCTCGAGACAAATCAAAAATGATATTACATCAATATTATTATATAAATTATTATTAAAATTGGTTATATATATATATATATATAGATATAATTGTTTCAAAATGTAGAAATAAATAAAATATTAGAAAAGAAATTATTCTGAGACAAAAATAATAAGCTCTTAATGACAAAGACCTTTATAAATCTTATGCAAAATAATCCATTTATAACAAATGTCATAATAAATTCTTGGTTGCATGGTTTAATGGAACAAAACACTCCAATTACCTTATCTAGTTATCAATAATCTATAAAACTATCTTCCCATTATATCTAAAAAAAGAATAAAATGTTTATTTTTTATGCTGAGAAGAATATAACTTGTCACACCATAATAAATCTACCTTAAATTCAAATTTTTAAACACCAAGAAATTTGCATTTTAATTGTTCTTCTAACTTGTCACACCATGATAAATCTACCTTAAATTCAAATCTTTAAACACCAAGAAATTTGTATTTTAATTGTTTTTTACTCTATGAAGCTAAAGATGAATTTATGCAATTTTGAAAATGTTACTAATAATAATTAAGCTCAAAATGTCTTTAATCTCATTATATTTTTAAGTTAAAGCTTACTTAAAACTATAAATATAAATAAACTTTACTTAAATTCAAAAATTATAATTATTTAAAAATATATATATTTACTAATTTATTAAATTTTATTATCAACTAATTAAATTTAATATATATTTTTCTTTACTTTAATAATAAAATATCTAAATGGGGAGGTAGGTGCGGGGGGACTCTACGATCTCGGGGGGAAAACAGCTTCATGCTACCACTGGAATCTAGGGACGGAAACCAACAACAAATTTGAGGCCTACGCACTTTTGAAAGGGGTTCAACTGGCTCAAACCAAGGATATCTAAGAGCTTGTTGTCGTAGGGGACTCTAACACTATAATAAGAATGATGGTTAAGGGAACTAAGCCCAAAGACCCAAGCTTAAAAAAAATTCTAGATAGAACCCGGTTGGCCTCCAGAGAAATCAAAATCACATTCTATCACATACTTCGGGGCAACAATAGCAAAGCCGACAAGATGGACAATGCATAAATAGGGGAAAACCCCGGCACCCTCAGTATCGACAGAGTCTTAACCCCAGCCCCCCTCTACTAATGAACACCCAGGAGCAAAAAAAGGCCAGCGAAAGAAGCCCCTTCCCCTGGGACCCAAGCAAAATCCATGGGCACATGGGTAAGAATTTTGGTAATCATA
>JASDQU010790072.1:163293-180108 GCA_032191745.1 Picea mariana | reverse complement strand
GGACAATGCATAAATAGGGGAAAACCCCGGCACCCTCAGTATCGACAGAGTCTTAACCCCAGCCCCCCTCTACTAATGAACACCCAGGAGCAAAAAAAGGCCAGCGAAAGAAGCCCCTTCCCCTGGGACCCAAGCAAAATCCATGGGCACATGGGTAAGAATTTTGGTAATCATACCCAAATAACGAGGGAAGGGGGCATATCCACACTCTCAAGATCGACCCCACCAATGAGTGCAAAGGAAAGCACAACAGCTCAAGGTGGATGCTTGCAGTCATCCACGTGGATGAGAGCCTTTGTAGGCACACCAGATGGCATGCGCCACATGCGGACCACCCCTCTCAAGATTTTAAGGCAGCCATCTTTTCGGACAGAGAAATCGCGTGGGAAATCTGAACTCCCTGCTTCGTCTGTGTGGAATTGCAATACGAGACTCTTGCCTCCCATGTCTTTGCAGATCCCCTGGCGTCAGTTCCACTTCCACTCTCCCCACCATGGAGTCAACTGGTACATTAAACAGGACTCCTCCCATGAACTTGCAGGAATGTGCATCATTCCCTACCTCAGCAATCATGCAGCAGTCCTTGTCCAGCATTTGTCTTATGTGGGAAATCCCTTCCGSTCGTTTGCCCTATCAGACCCTTTTGGTACTTATTCCAACTCTCTCGCCACTTTTGCATCATTCCAGGCTTCCGCTGYAAGTTTTTTGGGTCTCTATATGCCTTGAACCGTTCAATTTCAGATCTTGTTATGCCCTCAAACTTCTTCATTACCCCTTGTTTCTCTCCTGTCGCGACCCTTCGCCCTCTGCTTTTCATCTCCTTAKCCAACTCCCCAAGTTTCTCCAAGTCACTCCACAAGCCTACCTCTATCTGAATTCCCTCCTCGGCACTATGAAGAACCCACAAGAGTCGGCCAATTCCGGCCTTTCTTCAGGCAATAGAGAAATGTAGTAAGCTATAGCTGCTCAGGAAGACTCGGGCAGTTGGCCTGAGGACAATTGGGAGGTCGAATGTGGAGGGTGCAACAACCTAAGAGAGCAACTGGGAGCATTAAGCTCCAACCGTGCATTCGAGATGGAGACATTATCTCAACACTGCTTCCTGATAAGCAAGATTCAAGATGAAAGTGATGCCCAATGAAACCAAATCGAAACCACTGGCTGCAAACTGACACACAACATCACAGACTGGACCAACTAGATGATTCGCAGCCTCCCACAAGCAACTCAGATGATCAGCAAGGATACTCAAGGAATGTCCAGTCAAACTCGATCAACCAAGTGCCAGACCTGAACGAGCCTCACCCCGACTTCAGGATGAACATACAACAACCCAAGGTGGAGAAGGGTAATTAAGATAGTTTCCAATTAAGCTCAAACCTCTGTATGTATTGTTGAATTACTTTTTTCAGTGGCTCCTACTGTCGAATTTACCCAAGAAACTCTACATACATATTTTCTGTAAATCAAGGGGGATGTAACTTATTATATGACAATCCCCATTTTTGTAATCATCTCTTTTCGAGAGGAATTCTGATACGGTCCTCCAGGACTGTTTTTTTTTAATATCAATGGATTTGTCAATATAATTTTCCCATTCTTGTTAAAAAAAATTAATAAAAATATCTAAACAATAATTAAACTTAAAATTTTATTAATCTTATTATATTTATTTAAAACTAAATTTTATTTAAATTTATTTTGTCCCATATCACTACCATGTGAACATTTTTGTAAAGTATTATATTTTAATTTATATTATTCAATTGAAAATGTGAAGTAAAGTATTATATTTTAATTTATATTATTCAATTTATATCTACTTTATGATTTCTTTAGTGACTTTCTTGGTTGGGAAGTTCATTTTGAATTATTATATCTTTTCAACAATATTATTTTAAGTTTTTTAATATATTATATTTTTTTATATATATTTATTTAAAAAATTAATATCTATATTTTTTAATAAATTAATTGGTATTTTTAAATTAATTATTTACTTTTTAATTATAGTTTTTTAATTTTATAATATCTTATATTTTAAATATATATTTATTATGATCATATATTTAAATGAATCTTTTATATTCAATTTTTTAATAAAATTAAAAAAACTTATAATAAAAAGTGTAAAATTATCCCATTTGCAATATTTATACGAGTGTAGAGTTGTCCCACGTGCAACATTTATGAAAGGACTAAAAATGTATTTATAACTTTGAGTTGTCCCACGTGCAACATTTATGAAAGGACGAAAAATTTATTTATAACTTTGAATTGGTAGATTAGATTTTAATAAAAGAAATCATGTATTCTATCTTTCCTTCATAATCTCATCATTTAACTATTTTCTTACCTAATTTTTTTTTTTTATAATCTAATTTTTATCTTGTTATCATTGTAGTTGTCCCATTTGCATGGAATTTATTTTTTCTTACTCAAGTTCAATCTTTTAACTATTTTCTTATCTAATTTTTTATTTTATTATCTAATTTTTATCTTGTTATCATTGTAGTTGTCCCATTTGCATGGAATTCTTTTTTTTTTATAGAAATAGAATATTCTTTTAAATTCAATCTATTATAGTGTAGATTAGCATCTCGTGTTTTCATGAGATGCTTCTTTTCTTTTTAAACAAAAAAGTCAATGACTCTTCCTATTAATAAAATAAAAGGGTTATAAAGTATTCGTCAATACGACCCAACTTTCTATTAATAAAATAAAAGGGTTATAAAATATCCGTCCATAGAACCCCTTGGGTGATTTGTCATGACAAATTACGCTCACAAAGAAAGGGACTTAATATTCATTATAAATAAAGAAAGGGACTTAATATCCACACCCTATACATCAAGGGATCGTATAATAACTATGAAGTCACTAACACATGAAATAAAATGCTCACTTAATCTCTAAGTGTTATCCATAAATCTCAAAACAAAGCCACTTATGGCAGATTATCTAGTCATGGGCCAAAATATCAAATATCTGGATGAAGGATATCCTCAATCCCATCATAAAGCACTTTTAGGAAAGAGAGCATAGTGTTTTGCTACATTCAAGTTTTGACAATATCTCTACTACATGCAAATATACTACATTTTGATTATATTTTTAATATATATGATGGAAATATATTTAGGAAAAGCCATCTTTGATCTCTTTTTGATATTTTTGTGCAAACCCATATTTTTTTACTTATTTTTTCATTCATCAATTCCATGACTAATTTTGAATACCCATATGTATTTAAGTTATTAATTCCTATCACCCATTGGGATGGAGGTATCTTTGATTTCTTCAAAAGTCTTAGTTTCATTATTTTCTTTCTTATAATTAGAATATTCACTTTTTATTCTGTTGTAGGTTTGGAGTGGTGTAGTGTGCTTCCCTTGGAACAAAGCTTCATTGTGTGTTAACTAGACTACCTATAAAACAAAATAGGGCAATGAGCGATTATCCTTATAAAAATTGTGATCCTCTAGCCATGCTTTCAAATCCTCTTTCATCACTTCTCCCTCCCATTTTCCTTGCCTTCAATGAAATGGAATTGTAGGAGGATATAATTCAAACTTTCATTATTTTTTCTATAGATATGGCATAGTTTTGGCCCCTACCACGATCATATTTTAATAATTTCCATGTCAAAAATTTGTTCTTCAAGGATAATTGTAAAAAAAAAAATCAATAATTCATAGGGGCATGAAAAAATATGTCATTTCTTGGACTAAATAAGCAACCCAATATTTTGAGAAACTTAAGGAGGTCATTTGTATCACTCATATTGTTTCCATGCCTAACTTCACAAAACCATTTATTGTGGAGTGTCATGTCTTAGGACACAATGTTGGACCTTGGTGTAGCTTTAATTCAAGAAGGAAGACCCATTTCCTTTGAAATCCACCAACTTAAGGGAATGAAATCACTCAAGCTCATTTATAAGAAAGAAATGTTAGTCATACTACATGTAGGTAAGAAATTGTTCCCTTGTCTAATAGGAAGACACTTCAAGGTAAAACAAATCATAATAGTTTTAAATACTTCTTGGAACAATGACTATGCTTAAAAGAGTACAACAAAAACTGGGTCACAAATATACATTGTGATATGAATTTGAAATTATTTACAAAATGGGAAAGAGAATGTGGTGGTGGATGCACTTTTAAGGAAACAAGATGACACTAAGAGCTTAATTTGTGATATTTACATGCTACAAGTTGATTGTGTGAGATAATAAAGGATAGAATCATAGCAAGGATAGAATACCTAACAACTCATTCAACAACCATAATAGGAACCTAGTGCATTGAATAAATTTGTGTGGAAGAATGATTAACTTTTGTGTAAGGATCACGTATATTTATCTAAGAAAACTTGATTGAAAAAGAAGGTCATTTCTAAAATACACACTCTTCCTATGGGTGGACTCAAAATTTATGAAAACTTATCATAAGATTAAGAATATATTTTTCTAGGAAGGTCTTAAAATCGATGTTCAAAATTTTCTAGCAAAGTGTTTGGATTTCTAGTAGGACAAATGAAACATGATGAAGATATTTAGTCTTCTATATCTATTAGTCATACCATGTTACCATTGGGAAGAGGTATAACTATATTTTATTACATGCCTACCAAAGTATGAACTTGGGAATAATGTCATCATTGACTCAAAAAACACACCCATTTTTTTTAACTTTGTCATCCTTTTAAATCAAGTATAATAGATGCAACATTCATGGAAATATTTCAAAATCTAAAACATAAATGGGTCTCCAAAATTATTGTGAGTGACAAAAATCCAATTTTCAGCAGTAATTTTTGGACTAACATATTTTTTTATTTGGATACTCAAGTGGCTCACAACTCCTCTTACCATCCCCAATTTAATGGGACAACCAATATTGTGAATAAATGTCATGGGGGCTTCACCTTGTTGACCAATATATTATTGCATTCATTCATAAAGGGGGTTTTAAAATTGTGAAAACCAAAGTCAATATATTATAGGTATTGGGTGTGGGATGTGAGGTATGAGGCATTTTATAGGTATTGGAGGATATAAAAAGGGGTATCTAGTAAAAGTGGGGGTTTATTTTATTGGAAATATGTATTTGCAAGGGGGTTCAACAAAAGTATTTTTGGAAGTATTTACTAATATTTAGTGAAATTAGAGGTATTCTTTCATATCCCACAAATGAAGGCACTATGTCACAGGTTCACAATGTAAATACCCCATGATAAATGTATG
Source organism: Picea mariana (assembly GCA_032191745.1). NCBI lineage: Eukaryota > Viridiplantae > Streptophyta > Pinopsida > Pinales > Pinaceae > Picea > Picea mariana. The sequence continues at coordinate 174,860 of JASDQU010790072.1, read as the reverse complement.
GAAAGTTACCTTTCTTTATCTACATTTGATAAAAAGTCACAATGGGTCAAATGGTTACTTTCGACAAAATGGTGGTAGAACACTTCCTTCCATACTTCATCGAAAATGTCCCCATTTATGGAATGCTATGTCTATGTTCTTCCATCCATCACATCACCCTTGAGAGGGAAAACTAAGGTTCAAACAATGAAAGATCACATCCAACATCGACAAGAGGTTTTCCAACTATTTAAGGATAACTTTACTATGGCACAAAACAATATGAAACAACAAGTATATCAACATTCCAATGACAGGAACTTTGAAGTGAGGGATTGGGTATTTATGAGGCTACAACCATAGAAATAAATGTCCCTCAAGAAACAAAATAAGGACAATAAACTATCACCCAAACACTATGATCTTTATGATGTGTTGCAAATGATTAGAAATATGGCCTATGAATTAGAGTTTCCTCCTCCTTCATGTGAACATAAATTCTATTGTGTTTCTTGTCTAAAGAAGGTAATTGGTGACAAGATCCCAATTTAGAGTATTTTCGCAAATCTTGATGAAGAGAGAAAACTCTTACTAGAACCTGAAATAACCAGTTCAAAACAACTTAGAAAGAGACTCCAATCTCTTTGTTTGATGTTTGTAGGCACCAACTTACTAGAGACACTAATCCCCATTGTTGGATGTTTGTAGGCACCAACCTGCTGGAGACACCAATCCCCATTGTTTGATGTTGGTAGGAACCAACCTACTTTCGATCTTGAAAATTCTTCTTTTTAGAGGTTGAACATCTACATTTTCTTCACAAGTCTTCTTGTTGCTTCTGTCTTCACCAGGTCTGCTTTTTGTTTATGTCTTAGCTCTGCCTTCACCAGATATTATTTCTTCTTCTACTACTTCTGCCTTAGATCTATCTCCACCATATCTTCTTGATTCTTTTTCTACTTCTACCTTATATTTTTCTTTACAATTTTTGTTTTCTAGAACACCATATCCACTTGCTATAACACCAGATATTCTTGCTAGAACGCTAGATATACTTTTTGGAACACCATATTTTCTTGCTAGAACAAAAAATTTACTTGTTGCAACACCATATCTTCTCTTTTCTAATATTTAATTGTCGTTCCTTGAATGATATTCAATCATAACTCCTCAAATTATTTTCAATTTTCACTCTTCTCACTTCTTCAATTGTTATTCGTAAGACTATTACATTTTCACCCACACTTTTTCTCACATTACTCTTCTCCTTTTATAATTTATCATAACCCCACATGAAGATTCATGTTTATTCAAAAATACATGAAATCCATTAATTAAATAATTAATTCCCCCTTTTTAATTCATTTTTCAAAATACATGGGTTTTGACTTCTTTACGTAACTTCACATTTTTTTATCTTTTAATCCTCATTTTTTCACATAATTTCATTTTTTTATTTTGAATTCACATTTTATGTAAAATTACATTTTTCACATAACTTCATTTTTTTATTTTGAATTCACATTTTATGTAAAATTACATTTTTCACATAACTTCATTTTTTTTTATTTTGAATTCACATTTTATGTAAAATTACATTTTTCACATAACTTCATTTTGAATTCACCTTTTTATGTAAAGTCACATTTTTCACGTAGCTTCATTTTGAATTCACCTTTTTACGTAAACTCATATTTTTCATGAGATTCTTATATTTGAATACTTACATGATATAAATACTTTGACATCAATGAAAACAATTTGTTCAACATATTATTATTTCTCTATAGACCTCCTTGTCTCCTATACATACATCAACAAGACTCAATTGAATGATCACATTATATTGTGCATTTATAACTTGTAAAAACAAGTTTCTTACTTGTAGAGGATTCCCTTTTATTGAATATTTTACTCTATTTTGGCGTGGTACTTACTAAATCGGTTCATTTTCATGTTTATTTGGATATTTGGTTCACAACATTGGTAGATATTATGCACCAAAATATGGATGGATCATCATCAATGAAAAAAAAAAGTTGGAACATAAGAAAAACATATTACTTGGCTTCATCATGTGTAAAGCCTTAAACTACAAAGTTTGAAGGACAAAGTTTTTTGTGGAGTACTATGGTATGCCCCTAAGGGGGGAATATATGGGGTCAAATTTATATGATATGACCTCGGGGGGGCATATATGGGGTTAAATTTATATGATATGACCCCAAGGGGTGAATATATGGGTTAAATGTAATTTAATGGGTAAATGTATATGTAATAATGGTCGGCCTAATAAAGGGTCCACATATGCAATGTGTAAATAGGTATATATAGATATTATGTAGTTATTATTGAAGGGACATGTGATTTGTATGTATGAATGTAATGTGGTATTTGGAGGATGTTATACTATTTTTTGAGTTATTTTGTAACTCATCTCTCTTATCTAACTTGGAGTTGTGTTCCATAGTCAAATTTGATATGCATGGTGTGTACTCTAGTTTCTTATTTTAGGCATTTTATACATAACAATGGAACCTAAATATAAACCAAACTTTTAACATATGACAAGAATACACTACAATAACCTTGATAACAATTAATTATCCCATTCATCTAAACTTATAACTATAAATATACGAAGAAAATAAGTGAAAATATGCATATGTTTTATTAAAATATTGAGAATCTAATTTCATATTAAAGGAAGAAACAACATTGACATACATGTATGAGAACCAATGGATTAGTAGAAACTAATATTATAAAGTCTTCAATATATATAACTATAATATGTGGATTATTTGCATTAAGGAATTCATAAAACAAAATGTTACATCAAGAGAATCCCTCACAAGATTGATGTTAGGTAATATGAATAAGTAATGCCATACAATAAGAATGGTAAAGGTTAATTAATGGCAATGTCACTTTGAGGGGAAAATATCATGTATACCTTATGTTGACAAATAACTCTTGATGATGTTAAAACTAGATCTATAACACCCCATGTTTATGCATATTGGTTCTTTACTCTTTGATGGTTGATCTCATTGTTACTTAATGCTTATGTTGGGATTGTGGAAATTATATTTTACTAGAGACTTATGATGAATATGCATTCATGTTGCTTAGACAAAATATGATATTATGTACTCTTATTATTTGATGCGTCACTTTTACTATAGTCCATGCATTGTTTAAAGTGGAAATGTTTTTTCATTGGTTGGGTGGAATTAAATTTTCTATTGATAACATGCTTCAGTGCATTCAAAAAAAATGATAACATGCTTCATCGGGAAAATCATTTGTGTCTTAATAGGAATAAAGCACCGGTAAAATCAATGATAACATGTTTCGGTGCATTAAAAAACAAACAAGATTGATGCATGATGTCGAGAAGGCTATGATGTAGACTTCTAAAAGAGAAGCATCGGTGCACTTATAAATTGAACGCACTGATAAGCCATATTATTATTATAATTTTTGGTTAAAATTATTAAAATCGATGTTTTTTCAATTTATGTCAGCGGAAATGCGTATTATGTTACCGCACCGATGCATGTTATAATTAAAGGCAATGATGTTTTTTATCATTGAAAACACCAATTGTCATTTTCTCTTTTCAGAATCATTGACCTATGACAGTGCACAATTATTGTTATTTTTTAATTCCATTGTTTATCAATAAATTGACATATATCTTATAATAGTATTCATATAAATTAATTTTTTATTAGTGCATTTGGATATGATGTTTGGATTATCTTATTATATCATGAGTGTTCACATATCTTCATTATAATATTCAATCATCCATATATTTATTCAGTTATGTAACATTTCGCAGGAACTTTGGACAACACAAAAGAATAAAACAAAACATATTTTATTAAATATGAATAAGATGTTCTTTGTCATACAAAATGGGACCCTTATTTTTAACCCCTTGTCTTTTAATTGGGACAATACTATGCGCATTAAATTAAACAAAATGTCTAATTTTCATAGACAATTATTTCAAAAAATAGAACAACTTGCATTGATATCCAAATATATTGATCATCATTCTTCACTGGAACTGTTTTCAGACATGCTCGAGCTACTTCCATAACTTGGGTTATTTGGTCAATTTTTTTGTTGATTGGATCAATTGTTTTCCTCTTCTTCAAATGATTTCATCTACAAAAATAAAAGGAAATTGTAATGAGTGTATATTCATTGGTGAGAATAATGAAAATTGAAATAAATAATATACATGAATGTAAATTGAAAATTGACATATCGTAGAAAGAATCGAGTCATGAATGATACACATTTTTTCAAAACCAAATCACATTCCTTATATCAACAACTCTTATGTTGACACATTTCCATACTTTGTTTTCTGCGGTTTTAATATACCCCATAATAAATTATAGAATTAATATAAAATGTTTTTTTTGTTCCATTAATTATAAAATGAGAAAACTAAAACAACATAGATATTTACAAATTCCACAATTAATTTTTGATATGCCAACATATACTCACAACCCTTACTTAGCCTAATGTCAATCAATTCTTGATGATGATGATGATGATGATGATGATGATAATGATTAACGTCTATTAAGACTGAATTGGTCTATCAACTCTTCTTTGTATGTTAGCTCATGTTTGAAGGCATTCAAGGATGGTTGTTGTAAAAGAACTTAAAATATACAAAAATGAAATCTTAAGTTAATGTTATAAGGAAATAACAATTACTCAAAAAAATTGTTATCAACCATTTTATTCCTTGTCATCTTGTTTTATGTGTTGAATGAGTTCCATATTGTTTTTTTTTTTGTAAGAAAATACTTGAAAATTAATAATTAATGCTAAATTATTTATTCATATGTACCTAATAGAAAAAGACAATGATTTCATACATTTGAAGCACATTGTTGTTGATATGGCTCCTCCTACAATGCAATTATGTCCATTTCTTTTACCATCTCCTTGTACACTTTTTTCAACATTCCTACTGCCATATTTAGGATATCAGCTCGTTGATCTTTTGGTATTTTCATAATCTTCCTGAAAAAATTAACATGACAATAAATATTTTTATAGTTATATATGAAAACTAAATATAACAATCTGATTGATATTAATAAATTAGGAAAGATTTGTAGTAATGTATACATATTCTAGAAAAGAATTTTTAGGAATACTACTTTTTGAATGATTATTTTTTGTTGTTGTATGTTTTTTCTATTGCAAGTCTGACAGATCTCATTGACTATTTCTCTAGAAATGCTTCATGTAGTTTAGATATACCCTGGTTCTTCGAATGATTGGATTAATTTCTATATTGTAAGTGGAAACTATGTCTATACGTTTGTTCCACTATATCCCTCATAGTTTTGTAAAAGTTTTCCCCACTTTCATTAAATTCCAGCACCACTCCAGATGAGCTAAGGACCAATTCATCATCATTTACATATTCTATAAATTTTATTTTATTGGGACAGAATTTGGTTCCTTCGTTGTTGGTCCCAAATGTAGAACATTAAAATTATGTGAATTAATAAATTGTTTTGAACATTTTATCTAATATTTTTAAGTACAAAATTAATGAAAATTAAAAAAAAAAAAACTCATATTGAATAGAATTTTTTCATTCACCTGGTCCATCCTTTTGCAATTTTTCCATCAAGCTTTTACGCTCTTCTGCACTTAGATCACAAAAAATCTTATCGAGCTTCCTCATCTTATGGATCTGGAGGACACACACTAACCAATACGTATTAGTTAAACTTACATATACTTCAAACATATTAATTTTTTATAGAATTTACAAGTAACTTATATTTTTAACATATTAATTTTGTATAGAATTTACAACAAACTTGTTTTTTTTTTCCTTTCTATATGTGTTATCTTTGTTTCCATCGAAATTTTTGTTACTTGAACTATTATCTTATATTTGTTTTATCAATATACAACCTGTACCATTCAATACAGAAGATATTAAATATATTTTACAAATAAATCACATAATTTTCACCAAAAAAATATATTGGTGGGTGTATTAATATTAAAGCATCGGTGTGTTACATGTTTTCAAATGCACCGCTATAAAAAATATTTAAAAGAAAATTAAATTAGAGAGGTGTGAAATATATAGTTAACAACAACGATGTGTTTAATGTTAAAAATGCATGGGTAAAAGGTATTTTTAAAAACATTAAATTACAACAGTGCGATAATTATCGTTAACAACACTGCTCCAATTGAAAAAAATGAAAATAAAAAAATACCATAAAAAATAAATTTGCACATCCATGAATGATTTTTTTAATTATTTGCAGCATAGTCAGTGTGTTTGTATATGTAAGAGCACTGATGTGTTATATTACATAAGACACACTAATTACCTGAAACTATTTTTTTTAAATGTGACAAGATCAAGAGGATTTGGATCCGATGCATCACATGCCAAATGTCTTTTATATTGAAACATAAACCCATTAAATCTAAAAACCTAAAATGAAAAGATATAATTATGAAGTGATAGAGGGAGTTAAAACCTAAGTTGAAGTTTTGTAGTCACACAAACAAGAAGAAGAAACGGTTTAAGGTAAGTATGATTTTTATTTTTTTTGAATGACAAAACCTTTCGATTTCTGATTTTATGAATAATTTTGTTTCTCCAAAAGGGTTATGAATGAATTAACATACCCTTCCAATTCTAATCTTTTGAATAACTCTACTTTCAAAAGTATTGATCTCCTGCTCCACAGTGATCCCCTATATGTCTCTCTTGCAAATCTGTACCCTGTAAATTTTGGCAAAATAAAAAAAATATAGAATAGATTAATACCCATGAAAGAATTTATGAAAATTGTTTTAAATGAATAACCATAGTTACCTTCAAATTCTAATCTTTTGAATAAATCCCAATTTTCTAAAGTATTTTGTTGCTCCATAGTGCTCTTCGGTATGGCTATCTTGCAAATCTTCCCACTATAATTTTTGGTAAGATAATGAAACATTGAATATGTTTTTACTATTTAAATGACTTTATGAAATTAGATTTTAAATTCCCACTCATTTTTCAATTTAAAAAAAACAAATCCATGCTATTTTATTTCGAAACTTCGGTGTGTTTATTACTTTAACGCATCGATGTTGATATGTATACAATGCACGAGTGCATTTTAAATTTTTGGAGCACCAATATTGGATAATTATTATTTTTATTATTTGAATTCATGGAACCGGTGCAATGCGTATATAAATGTTTGGCGCTTTACAATGTTATAGACACACCAGTGCATGTTTGTTACAGTAACGCACCATTATGTTTTCAAATTTGTATGATTTTTTGTTTGCACAAAAAATAATATATTCATCTTAAATTGTTTTTCATGATGCATCCACATGACTTGAAATACATCATAGCATACATTTTGCATTTAAAGTTTCCTTATTATTAAAAATAATTTACTGTTGATTTTTCTCAAATGCAGGGAGAGAAGCTTACAATATCAAATGGTCAATTATTCAAATTCAAACCCATTTCATATTGCTCAAATTCCATCATAGAGTTCTCCCTTTCCATCTCAAGTAAGTTTGGGTTTTATTTATATTTCGATGATCTAATTGAATTTATTTTTGTTATCCATGTCAATCTGAATAAAAATGTATCCAAATTTGCATGATCCTGATTCAGAATCAATTTCAGATGTAGATAATATTTTAGTATCAATTCAAAAATGTCAGAAGTTCTTATCAGGAGAAACATACCGTAAGTAGTTGGTAGATGAAAATGGACAACCACTTTATGTTGCCAATAGTAACATGCCATCTTCCAGCCTCAATCTTGGGTCAACAATGGTAATAATTTTTGTGTATAATTTGATTTGAACAAACCAATTGCATTTTTCTTACTAATATCATCGATTTACTAATATTCAATACTTTTGAAATTAGGATTCTAGTGATTATGAGCGACCTACCTATCATCTTCCATTGCAACCCACTACAATGTCAAATCAAGATAAGGTTGCAATAAGAGAACAACTTGGAGAGGAATCATACCAAGAATGGTAGAATCAACCACCTATTCAATTCCCACTACATCTAGATCCACCAATTAGGAATGACTACAACAATAGTAGTTCTTCACAAGTTGGCAATGGAGTCAATGAAATAGAGTTTGGTATGGATGATCATGTACAGAATACAACTTCCATGGATACAATTTTGTTGTATCCTTTTTTTATATTGTTTATTTCACTAATTATATTGTTTTTTATTCATCTTCTGACAAAGGAAATGTTAAGTTAATTAAAACAAATATTTGAACAATTTTAGTTGGTTAAGAGTCAGTTTGATGTGAAATGTGTTTGTCTTTCAAATTATCTGTTATTGCATGGAACGGTTGTTATTTGAACATATTTATATGTTGTTGCATATATTTAAAAAAATTTCATCTTCTTTTAGTATTTCCAATTGTGAAGTCCTGAAAAATGTTAAATGTTCAGTTGAACTTTTAATGAGATATGAAATTATACTTTTTATGTTGATATAATTAGATGTAATGATATGGTTGATATGCATATTTAATAGTACAACATTTTTTAGGATATGTTAACATAATGATTCAAAAATTGAGTTTATGTTCATTTATTTTGTAGATTTATGTAATGTACCTCAAATTTGACATAATTTTTTTTTGCTAAGGGGTACTAATCTCCATTTTTGCTTACAAAACTTCATAACGAAGGGGTGGTGGTGTTCATTATGATTACAAATTTATATGATACATGTCACATGAGAACAATCCTACACTAGACTGACTTGGAACTTTGTATAAGGGTCTTTCCAAAATTTCTAGTACCTTTCTTCAACACATGTATTGTACCCATAGATATAAAATACATAAACATATACCCATTTATATAGTAATGTATATTTAGGACTTGAGTCCTAAATTTCCCATTTGATATTTGATTCTTCATGCTTGCGTGCAAATATATAAAATTGACTTTGTAAACTATATAATCCTTTCCCAAAATGGGCGAATCTCCATCGTATAACACATTACCCATAATGACCTAGCCACACATTAAGATCGTGGTACTTGTTTAAGCTAGCATTATCACTAGGGATTACGCATTTAGCGCAAGGGACAAGGTTATAATTTGGTGGAACACAAGATAACTAACAGTGTTCAGGTAGTTACTGGGCTATGGTTAAGTTTCCAACCACAACCAAAATGACCAAAAGGGTTCAGTATAAACCTAACTCATCTGCACTTAAATCTTCTCCATAACTGAGCATTAAGTAAAGTGACAGGAGAAAACTGGCAAGACTTAAAGACCCTTCCTGCGATATTAATTATAGGTCTGGTGGCGTACTCCCAATGTTAATGTTCGTCCTCCATGCCCACTGTGATTTCTCCACCTCAGGTCAGTCACATGGCCTCGGCCCGTATCCTTTACTCACCCATTACTCGGACCGTCGAGAAATTTTTCCAACATTGTTTCCTTGTCGCACTCAAATCTTATGTAAACATAGGATTCGATCATATGACCTATGTTACTTTCGGCCCAAACGAACAGTCATCCATGGGATACTGGACCCTCGTCAATGTCGGAGTGCCTATACAGACCCTGGTTGGATACTTTGAAAGGTAGGCGTATTCTATGCTCATTATTTTCATTAACCTGCGAAGTTACCTTGTCTAGAAGTATATATAGATTTTACTTGTATCTCCTCAAATGTTTGAAACCTTTGTAAATACTTAAACCTTGTTTGTAAGGTCCTTGAATTTAGGATTTGATTGAGGCAAGCTCTATAATTTCATAAATTTATTTCTTTCGTCCTCCACCAGGAAAGTAATGAATACTTTTCTTCTCAACCCTGAGTGTTTTAATATTAGGAGGTTCTCTGTGTATTAACATCATGGCTAAAGTTGTAACTCTATGCTTAGATAAAATAAATTCATAAGAGGATTCTTCGTCAATGTTGGGGTTCGAATCTCCCCTGTATAGTCAGTCATTTTCTACCGGTCATTATTGAGTTTTCGGTATGAGCAAGTCATATTTTCAAAGTATTGAATCTTTATAGTTTCCTGACCTTACCGTAAGGAGTCATGGCATATTGGGTTCTCCCATGAAATCTTTACTATAAGATAAATTAGTTGTTCTTTACTATTCAAAGAATAGGGATATCCAAGAAAGTTCTAAACTATAGCTGAAGTGTTCAGGAGAGGTGATCGTTCCAATGCATGGAATTACTTCACAGAGTCTTTAACGAATTTTCCTGATAAGGTTATTCCAAAAGCGTTCCACGATACTTGGATTTCCAGCATCTCGAACTCTGTTGACTCTCGTTTGTTTATTATGGTCAGTATTCCACCCCTATCAGTTATTACAGGGCAAGGCTGAATCATGCTTACAACAATTTCGTAATTTTATACTATTTTGGTAGTGTAGGATCTCTGTATGGTTTTAAATCATTTTAAATTTACATTTTCTTATAAGTTTTTCTTTTGATTGTTAACGAATTTTTTGCATCAATCTAATGATGGGACCCCCTTATTTTTGTGAGGTACCCACCAGTTCGACCTCGACCCACTTTCCCTTCCATTCTGTGGGCGTTCTCCTCGACCATGTGGTGATACCTCTTATTCAGACCATAAGTTAAGTGATGATGAATTTTTATGGATATCGAGTTTTCTATGGCATAAAGGTTGTCTTAGATTTTCCTTAATATAATTATGTTTCAAAGTTCCAATGGTTTCACGTTCTCATTACTGTTTGTACTTCCTTGAAGGGTTTCTTTCTCACAAGTCTTTCAACTAAGAGTCATGCCATGTGAAGAAAAAGGTAATCTGGTTATAAGTTAGCGCTTCAACTTCTTACAGCTTCCACTGAGTGCTTCGATTTGGATATAGTCATCGTGAGTAGAGATGCCATATTTTTATGGCGCATGATTTAATTATGTACTTGGGTTTCTATTTAATCGAAGAAGCCCTAAGGGTTTCACCCTTAACTCTGTAATAAACAATTAAAGTCGATTTTACTGAATGCGACCATTCAGTCAATTTCCTGTTGGCACATTGTGTAAGATATATTTTGGGTTTTAGGTTGGGCACCTATTCCCAGTTATTATTGAATACGCAAATGATTATTACAATTAATTTCCAAACTGTGAGTCTATGATAATTCAAAGATTGTACATACCGTTTTAAATTTTTAGTACTTGTCATCATAATCAACAATGTTATTTAGTTCTTTCATTTCATTACTGTCAGGCTATTATAATTTATGGTTAACAGAGCCTACGAAATTTCCATATATATGTATGTCTATTTACGAGATTCCAAATAGTCTTTGAGTTTTTTCGGCCCTCGCGCCTCTAGCATTTAGTCACAGATCTCTGTAGTAGTTGACAAATTTTTGACTTGTTCGAATTTTTAATTCCAGGACTTCATGTATGGTCAATTAGACCTAATCACCTTCCTTTTTATCAAGAATACTTACGGATATATATATATATATATATATATATATATATATATATATATATATATATATATATATATATAT